>JABCRI010001121.1:222500-237500 GCA_015143295.1 Tetracentron sinense | reverse complement strand
ATTCGAAGTGAAATTTTTTATTTGCCTGTTCCTAGTCGTCATGGGAAAGAAAGGCAGAAATAAGAAAGAGATTATTCCCTGAGAGCTTGTCCAGTACCACCAGTACCAGAAATGCATCTCCTTCGCCCGCGCGCGATAGCTCTACCTGGCGTGGCGCTGGCGTGCCGCCTTGCATGCAAGCGAAGCGCTATTGGCGGCAATAAATAGCTCACTGAGCGATGATTGATGCAGTCAGTCAGTGCCCTCGATTGTTCTAGAGAGAAGGATCATGGCGCCCCAGAACCGTGACATCCAGCAGCAGCATCTCCTTGCGTGCAAGAGACTTCTATGCCAGCCGTTATTCCCGGCTCTGTTATGAAAGAAAGCGGCAGCTAAAGCTGAAAAACTACAGGGCGCGCTCCTTGGCTAAACTAATAGATAGGGCCCCGCCTACAAGGGCAAGTTCTTTCGAGCCCCTTTACTAGTAGGGTTGCTCCTAACAAGTTGCTTGCTTAGTTGCTTTTTGCTTCTTATTCTTAGCCAACCAACCACTTGGTACCAAGCAAGCGGTTAGCTGTTGCGCTTTCAAAGTAGAAGAGTGGTCTCTTAGAAGTGGTAGTGTAAGAAGCGCGCTATCCTCTTTGTCTTGAAAGAAAGTGAGTAAGCGTAGCGAAGCGTATACGTTAGGTAAGTAAGCGGCGTAATAAGCCGGCCTTTTAAGAAAGAAAGTAAGAAAGTCCCCAATTGAACTAGAAAGAAAAACAAGTAATCGGACTTGTCCCGGAATAGAACATATGATTGAATGAAGTGGCTGGCGTGGCGAGAAAAAGAAGTGGTTGGTCCCATGCACCATGCCTGCTGCCTGCTCTTGTCATGCAGGCTCCCCACGCTGAATAACATGGGGGCTGTTTGCCTTTGGCAAAGATGGGGAACACCTGCTCGCTATCCCCTCTCTTCCTATGGACGACCAAAAAAAAGCAGGGTGCTCCCTCTTACTCATCTATAGGGCGTATAAGACTGGATTTGCGGCAGTCAAGGTCTGTATAAGCGATCAAATTGGCGCCCTTGTACCTGTTCTAGTTCTTGCAGGGCTCCTGCTCCATCTAAGCGGGAGCAGGGTTCGCCCGGCTTAAAAATGGAAGGGCAACCGTTCAGAATGCAAGGCGTGTGTGGAAGCGAGCAGGCAGGAATGAAGGCTGCGAACGATACACTTTATTTGCCACCTGGTCTAGTGGTGCTTCGACCACATAAATCAGGAATATAGAAAGAAGAATTCGATGAGAAAGATATAAATAATAACTATATAACTATATAGTTATATATAGTTATATGAGGAAGCTTCAGCTCTTGGCCGCCTTGGAACTTGATTCAAGTAAGTGGAAGGAAGAATGCATGAACCGCGCCTTATGACGAAAGGGGAGAAAGGACGGATCACCTGCCGATCTTTGATCCAACAAAACTATACCAGAAGAATGGGATACAGATTGACCGGCACAAAAGCCATCTCTATCAATCTACGCTCATTGATGAGACGGCGACATAGAGAAGAAAGTATACCGACCGAAGATACATACGGTGGGTGGGATCGAGGATGGAATCGAATAGCGAATGCACTTGCGGTTAAGACAGGTCCTGCATCTCCTACCTAATGCAATTGACCGACCCGGCATCTCTTTCGTTCAATAATGCCAGAGCTGATACACTACTGGTTTAAAAAGACACTACACTTGGAGTGAACGAGCGCTGCGGTAACGAGCCGTAAGAAAGAAGGGCATTCCTTCCGCCTTGACGTGGTGAGATAGATAGACGTCCAATCCTGCAGCAGCTAGTTGCTCGGTCTGTCTGATCTCACACTTCAATCAACCCCTTCGTACTTCGATCCAATCAATCGATCGATCAAGAGGCTAATCTCTTTTGTTTGGGCCGGTAGCTAAAAGAAAGTCCTCGCTTTCTCTTGAACAAGGGAAGGGCAGCATAGCATTAGCTTCAATTGAACAAGCTCAACCTTGAAAAAGAAAGGTGGTAGGCCGAAGAACCGTTGAACGCTTCAACTTGGCCACTGAAGAAGGCGAAGGCTGGGCCAACTTACTGCTTACTGCCATGCCATGGTTGAAGCTTTAGGCTCCATAGTCCATAGACGGAACTATGTATTAGGTATTAGGGAGGGGAGGACACCACTCAGCACCTAAGGTGGGGTTCAATGCCTAACAAAAACGGCCAAAAGAAAAAAAAAAGGGGGCGAAAGAGATGTGTGGCTGAGGGGAGGAGAGAAAGAACGCATGCATGGAGATTCTTTCTGTCGGAGGTTCGAGAATCTATGAAAGGACATCTAAGGCTAAGGAATAATTCAAGGAAGTCCATTACTGAGAGAAGTGGTTGGTGATCTCGTCTTGCTTGCTGGGAGAGAGGAAGCTTCCGGACCACCTTTTCCAGCCAGATAGCGAGCGATCACTCAGCAATGATACCGCCGGCCGGGAATGAGTACCTATCCCTTACGGGAATCGAACCCGTGTCTTCGACATGAAAAGACGATGTCCTAACCACTGGACGAAAGGGACCAAAAAGCCATTCTTCATATACCTCAGCTCCGAGAATAGAAGTGGTTCGTTTTGTTTCTATATGCAATTCAAGATTTCGTTTGTGTTCATGTTGGCGATTTCTGATGTGAATTCGGCGGGTCGTCCCCCCTTCCTACGGGTTCCCCCACCGACCCAGTGACACACCAACCACGCCCCTTCCCTTTCTCCGATCATAAAGCCCCCTGATCCCTTTCTTTGTCTTTCATCCCAACTTACTATTAGGGCCCGTTCTTTCTAATTCAACAAAATAGGGGCGAAGCGCCCGTTTGAAGTGGCGAAGGTTAGACCTGAGAAAGTACGTTAAGGTTACGTAGTCGAACTATAAAGAAAGGGGGAGGCTAAGGTTACGAAGTCAGGTCAGCTGGTTAAGGAAAGCTCAGGTTATGAAATCGCTTAGCCGCTAATTAATGAAATGAAGTAGTAGTGAGGCGTCGGTACGGAGTTGCGTCAGCTGTGGATATAGACTAGGCTAAGGGACGGACTTCATCTCTTCTATTCTCTTCACTTACACCTTACACTTCTGCTGAGTCTAACGAGGCTCAGGTGCGGAGCCATCCACTGTGGACCGAGACTACGCAAAGGTAGAACACCAGCAAGATACGGCCAAAAAGCCGCTAGGCGCTCCAGCACCCTTACTACTACTTACTAATAAAGGGAAAGCCCCAACTCTAAACCTTTTAAGGGTGCTGCCCGCCAAACAGAGGCGTCAAGGAATACTGACATCTGACATACGAGGATGGAAAGAGAAGCGTCCTACCTACCTATGCTATACAGGTGGGTCAAATGCAACGACAACCCTCTGATGGGCCAACTCGTAGCTGATCTCCAATATTGAAAATCAACTCTAACTGATGGCCCTAACCATGACCATACAATCAGGTTTATAAAATGCAATGTATTACTCTACTGTAAATCCATCTTCTACGGTTCTACCCACATTTGGATCATGTACCCATCTATCTAGACCGTCCAACTGATGGAACAACAATTGGATGAGCCGTAGTACACACTACACAGGAAGGTCTCTTAATGAAGTGACTGGGATCACAAGAGATGTGCAATCGAAAAAGCTATCCTGACGGTCGCTGTGAGGCTCTAAGCCTTACAGCCCACTAGTTTCTTCTGACACGTGGCAGATGCAAACCGGCTTACCAGGGCTGCCGGTTCAAAAATGTTTTAGGGTAGATTCAAACAACAGACCGAAAAACAAACCCATTGACTATAAGAGTCCGGTGTACCTTCAACTCTCCCTATTCCCTACCGGCGGTCGAACGGCGGTATGTTTCTCTCTCTCTCAATGTCGCTCGATTCTTTGTTTGTACTCTCTATTCTCTTCTCCATGTTTCTGCAACTAAGAGCTCTGCAATCTCCTCAAGAACTTGAAAACCTCTCACTCAACCTCTTTGAAGCCGAGAGCCCCATGAGATCTCCAAACGCCACGACCTCGAATTCTCCTCTGGTTCCGGCGTTGTTCGCTCTTGGAGATTCATCAGTCATTGCGGCACGAACAATTACCTCGAGACGTTTGCTCGTGCTGATCTTTTGCCGTATGGGAGGGACTTCGACACGCACAGGCCGACGGGGAGGTTCTGTAATGGACGGATCCCCGTTGATTATCTCGGTAATGTCATTCCTGAGAAGGAATAGCGGGCCGGCTTGCTGACAGGGTATGCAGGGAGGAGAGCTACTTTCCTTAAGGAGAGCCTTCGGGTGACACTTAAAGACTTAGCTTAACTCCTGCAAAGAAGACAGACTGATTCGGTCATTCGGTCACTACGTCTTATGCTCACCCATTACGCTTAGGACTCCATGGGTGAGCTATGCCTCCATTCCCTCACTCCCTTGAAAGCAAGCCCCCCCTACCCCCCCGGCGGGGGGACACACTAAAGCTCAAAAAGTAGGTCCCTTGCTTAACATTCTGAGTCAAGGGGTTCTGAAAGTGTTGTTCATTCACTGGTCGAACGACTGAAAGGGACTCACCGCATGCATGAACGAAGCGAGGAGTTGCCTCATGCGGGACATAGGGTTCTTCAATAAGAAGGAGTGTTTTTCGCCCATTGTCCAAGCCAGGGCGAGTTCCCGAGTTCCTAGAAGTGGTGTGGTTCCGGATTCCCCCCTCATTTACGATATCTGTCGAGCAACTCAGACCTCGTCCTGGGATGCAGGAGCTATTCATGAGTTGCCTTTGGTCAGAGACCAGTGTCGGATCCAGAGTGTTATTACAGATCACTTCATTGGTCGGATCAGCTCAATATCCAACTGTTGCCTCCCAACTTATCGACCCGGAGTGTCGAGTAAGCGGGAGCTGCGTTAGCAGTCCTCCACGGACCTTATAGACCGGTAGGTCTTGCCGGCGTATGACATCGGGACCTATTGCCCATTCCCCCCGTACCCTGAAAAAGGATCGACCTTATTCTTGAATGAATCTATTCTTCGCAATGATCGACCCGGTGACTCCGGGTTGGGGGGGCAAGAGGGAGAAGTAAAATCGACGATTCGAGGTTCGGGGGAAGACTTCCATTTCTAGGTAAGTCATCCACAGGAAGTGTTGAGTCAGGTGTTTAGCAGAAGGACCGGAGCTCTCCTCCAGCCACCCTCGCTGCGGCAGTTGTTGTTGTCGCAGCCGAGGCCACTTTGGACATTCCTTTTCGTTTTTTTTTACAATTCAAACGGACAGGGGCTGATCAATGCTGTGCTATTGTAAAGTGCTTTTACTTCATCCCGCACGAGGTGTTGCTAAATCTTCTGCGTCGCATCATCTGCCGAATTTATGAAGTTGCTAAATACCCGAAGGTTGAAATCCGTGACGAATCCGGTCAATCCTATGTATGGTGGATCTGACCGAGGAATCTAACGAGGCTCGGTATCTCTCCCGCGAATCTTTGTCTCCACGCGGAATCAGCTGTGGATAGGAAAAGGGACGGGGGAGTGCGCTAGTCAATCAATGAGCAGTATGGTATGATTTGCCCTGATGCCATGGGGAGGTGGGCTCCAGGGCGGCCCCTGGGGAGACTCCTGCGAACGTCTCTATTGAGTGACGGAGCCCTTTTGATTTTGAATATGATAGCTGAACCGGCAGGGCAGGTCGACTGGTCACTATGCCGAGTCCTCCCCGCTCCGTTGTCCGTCTCGGGGCTGGAATAGAACTCATGAGCAGCTCCCATTTATCGCAGTCCAAGACCGTAAACGTCGGTGTCCCTGTCAGCTGTACTCCCCAACACTTGACCACATGAAAGAGGAGGAAGCCGGCCTTCGAGACAGAGTGATGGTGCCTCCCCCTCATGAACAGCCAGCCCGCCCCTCTAGACACATGAAGAGGGATTGGGCTTTGGGGTAGCTTTGCTTTAGCGCTTTCGTTCGTAACAAGGTAGCCGTAGGGAAACCTCTGGCTGGATTGAATCTTTCCTCCCTCTGGTCGCCTTGCCTTTTCTTCCCCTAACAAGATCGGTCGCTCTCGCTCCCTTGCTAAGAGCCGGGAGGGAAGGCACTTACCGAACCTTTCCTTACTCTTTTTCTAACTCAAAAGCCGATGATAAGACAAGCGAGTGATTAAGAGCCTTATTACCTTACCCTTATCTACGCCGATAAGTCCTCACCGATTCTCCCTACCTAAACCTAAACAGACCTAAACCCTAAACCTGTTCCACTAATCGAGTTCCGACACGAACCAGTACTGACTCGGCTTGGGAGCTCTTCCTTATTGTTCCGAACCATTAATCACGCTATCCCTTCCGCTCCCCTTTTTTTCTTTTAAGCACCTGACACTTGCCCTTCGAACCCATTACTTGAGTGACTCCGTTCCTTTCCAATAGAGGACTTCTCCTCCGCCTATTACGTAAGGGGCCGGGTGGGGCGGATCATGACACATGAGCGGTTTACAATTGAATTCCTTCATCCTTCTCGGTATCGGCTTTGCTACCATACTTATCCGGGACTTCACAACTCGAGTCACTCGACTACGTTTCTGAGCAATCATAGAATTTGACCTAGCCCTAGATAGTAAGGGCATCGAATAACCTCCAAGATATTTGATGTTGGATTCTGTTAGGGAGAAGGAAGAGAGAAGAGCCTACCGGGAACGCATCCATTTATTGTCCTCCTCTATAGCGAATACTTATGGCTCGATTCCTTGCGCTGCAATAGACTAACTATAGTAGAGAAAGCAACAATCATCTGTAGTTATTACACTTAAAGCAAGCTTTCCTTACCTTACGTAATAGGGGGCGTATGGAATACCTTATCTTATTATTTATTAGATAAGGTTGAGTCATCAATCATGGGCTTGGGTCTTTCTTGGGCTAAAGGGATTGTAGTTCATAATGCCTGGTTCCCTATCCCGGTACCAGAGCCCGTCTTTTGTTAAGGGGGAATGCCCGGCCCAGGGATGAGAGAAGTGCAGGGAATACTAGTTGTCTTTCCCCCTCCCTCTATGGATCGGTCCAGAGATCAGTGGAACAAAGTCGGTCAATGAAACCTCATTCGACGACCACTCCTCCTTCTGAGAGATAGATGGTCGCCTCTCAATCGACAGCTGCAGCAGCTGGAAGAAATCTACCCGGAGCTTCCGCTGGTATAATGAAAAAGTACGGGCTTGCTCCTACTGCTTGAGAAAGAACAATGAGGAGTCCTATTAACTATAACTTCAAAGGGGGCTGTACTGATACATCGACTTCTCAATTACACCGGGTGACAACCAACCTATCGAGGAATCTGGACCAGAACCCACTCTTTCACATGCTTTCACCATATATATCTAACTCGATAAACATACCCGGCTCCTGAGATAGAGAAATGCAATGAATGGATGCATTCATTCATTCATCGTAATGAAACCATCCAGCAAGTGTAATTCACAAAACCTCCTTGTTGTGGAGCTATGATGTTCGGCCGACGATTGGGACCCGAAGCAGAGTTTAGCACATTCTATCCCCAAGCTCAAAATCTTTTTGGAATAACAACAAAAAAAGAATGCATTTAGTCGTTCAGCTTCTTACTGATGAACGATTCCTTCGCTACTGCCACCACTCCTGCACACAAAAAATCATTGGAGAAGGATAGGGGGCCTTACTAGATTAGGGAGCCCTCGTATCAGCCATACTGAGTAAAGCAATACCTCTTCCCCCGATACTTAAGCTAGCAGATAATTCTTAATAGCCACCCCATTAACCGAGTCGGGAGTTGCAGCACCGAATCGCATGTCCATTCAAGTCCGGTCAAAGAGATTCATACCTCCACCTCTTCAATCGGAATCGGACGTATGAAAGTTTACCTGCCGGGGTCAGACTCGCATTCCTACTTCCGGGCTACATTCCACAACCCAATTTTCAAGTCCCCATCTCTCCTTAAAGGCCAGTAGCACCCACCTCCAAAACGCCCTGGGCCTGTTTATACAGAGATAGTAGCAAAGGCATGTGATCCGAACCGGAACGAGCAGCGGGGAAACAGGCTTTGGTCCATTGATCAACCGGGAGAAGCGAGGGCTTTAGCACCATTCGAATACGCCTGGGTCCGGAAGTTCGATATCGAGATCAGAGCCACCAAATTAGTTAATTGGTACGAGGACACGGTCTGTGGAATTGACATCCGAACCCACTTACGGTGTCAAAGTCACTAGGTCCCCACTTCACTCCACTCTCATGGAGTTAATGACCAAAGAAGCAACAACAGGAAACATGAAATTGTAGATAACAGAAAACATATATGACTACACAATTGAGAGAGCTAGAATGCTCTTTTTATCTTCCAATTCATCTCAGAACCATTACACTTTCACACTCTATGCTTGAGCTTCGTTACATTTATGTACATTTGTCAAGAGAAATGAAACTCTTCTTTTCGCATTCGTTGTGGTCAGACAGTCATGGTGACTCTTAATTCCACCTCATTGAGAAGTATCGGATTCCAACATCTCCGCCCCAATACACCACTTGGCGAATCTCTTTCACGGTGGGTCTCTAGCATTGTCGATTCAAATCATTTCTACCCGTTTGTCCGTTCCGCTCCAACGATGCAGAGTCGGATACCAGGTGTCGGCGTAACAGTCCATCTCGGGTCTAAAAGTTACTTTTTTGGGTGAAGTGGGAGTCTGGTGTGTGTTGATCAATGTTAACTTCAGTGAAAGGTTATTAGTCCCATAGTTAGGAACGCTAGGGAACCGAAGGTTTAGAAGGTTAGTCGGATTGGAAACCGACCGCTCGAGCGTTACGACCAACTTCGCATCTCCTATTTCGACGAGGTGGTCCTCGTGGTATCGTCCTTACCCGATTAGGGTCGTCGTTGGGCGTAGACTGACCACCTTCCGGGAACAAAAATCCATACGATTTCGCTGTATGGAGTGGAAGGCTACGGATCTTTGCTAGGGGGACACAAGGACGGGGTTTTAGGGAAACCATTCCTAATTACCTTAGCTTCGACTCTTCCAGATCCTCGTCACAGGTCGTTTCTCGTCTGAGTCAGCGGAACCAGCAACCATCACTGGCAACCCGCTCTCTCTAGGCTATAGAAACTATCTATGGTCCACTCTAAGCTCCTCTGTTTCTGAATCGGCGTATAAATACCCTTTGATGAACTAATCCCCTTGCTTTTGAATCATAGCACGAGTATCTGCCCCCGCCAAGAGATCCTCCTTGCCAAAGAAGCGTGTACGCGTGCCGCTCGCTGCTGCTTATCCGCCTTCGAGATCGTTTTCAGAACAGTTTCACTCAACAGGCCCCGTATCTCCCTATGCTGGCCTGGCTGAATCTATAGTGTAGTCTCGACCTCTACTTAATGAAATTCAGAATCAACTAAAGCAACCTTCTTTCCAAGAACGGGAAATCGTCGACTCGACTAAGGGGTTCTCCTTACCACACAAATAGCCTCACTGCTGCTGCATGCCTTCGATCTACGCGCAACCTCGCAAAGAACCTTCGCCCAAGATATAGATATGGCCCACCTCTCAATCCCATTTCATCTATTTCCCATCTACCCTGCTTGCTAATTGGTTCCCTACTAATAGACACTTACAGCAGCAGCTTTCTTCCATAGCTTTCCAGCAACTGTGACTGAACTAGGCCTCGCACGCTCACCATGGGAAGGACATATAGCACATAAAGGAAGTTGAGACTTAATGCGGCTGGAAGACTTATTCAAGTACTATAGAATGAAATGCATATGATATGGTTATGGAAACAATATCGGATGAAATGCCGATTCACCCCTGCCTCGTCCAATTCTAATGTTAGATAGAGATCGTGAAGAAAGCGAAAGGCCAGTGAGTGACTGAACGAAGAAAAGAAGGAAGGCGACCAGAGGTGACCGAAGGGAAGAGCGTGGCAGAGGGAATTTGATTAAATAAAGGCACTTTGAAAGAGGATCATATAGCGGGTGTGGCTATAAGCAAGCTTCCCTTCACCGTTCGTCGGTCACCGATGTATAGCCTAGTACAGCAGCCCTTGAAAGGAAGGAGAACGACAGGGAGCCTGAAGACTCTTTCTTCTTTTACGGGTCGATCTGATTCCAAGATATGGGGGTTGCTCACCTATCAATGCAATTCCTCCTATGTCTCACAACATCCCCCGCCAAAAGTGCTCCTTGCCCACTTGTTGACGAAGCGGGGGGCGGGCTGCTTTTATTTTACACCTTCTCTAGAGTTTGAGGAAAAGACGCATTCCCCACTCTAGCAGGAACCCGGTAGCACCTACTTACAAATAGAAAGAATGGGTCTATTGCCATGTCTTTCTTATTCTAAAAAGACAGATAGAAATATTCAACAACAGTTCGGAAGGCAAGAGCGATCACCACGTTCAGCTCCGTCAGCACCCGCCTCTTCTCTCCATATATACCCTGAACTTCGACGAGCAGGCAGCAGGCATAGTGCATGGGGCCAACCACTCAGTCAAGCAAGAGCAGGCATTAACAGACTACTTTATTCATCTTAAACAAGAGATCAAACGCAGGAACAACGCTTACTTTCCCAACTACTAATATTCTTCCCCGGCTTAACCTACTCGTTTAGGGTTCGGACTGCTGCGGCTGCTACCTGAGAGAGGGTAAAGTCTTCATCAAAGAGACCGATTTGCATCGACCCGACTCGCTATCAGTAAGGTCAGCTGGTTGAGCAGCGGGAGGAGAATCCACAAGACAAGTAAGGGTATGAAGAAAGAAGCCTGGGAGACGGCAAAAAAGGCGAGCTATGGATCAGAGGCTAATGGCTTCACTGCCAGACAGAGAAGAACCAACCGGTCGAATAAGCGATTGATTGAACGCTCATGGGCCCTACTACCAAAAAAAGAAAGAAGGTGACCGAAGGGAAGAGTGATTCAAATTACTGCGATTCGTACTACAATTGCGTAAGTGATCACAGAAACTTCGACCTTTACCTGAATAACTCTCTTGCTTCGGTGAGTCGACAAGACTTGGAAACAGGCTTGCCTAGATGCTACGGCTGATGGCGGAAAACCAAGAGGCATACCTCCGTATGAATGGGGCAGGGGAGTTCCACTATAGGGTCGAAGACAAGAAGGCTGTGATTGGAAAGTAATGGGCTTGTGAATGCCTGCAGGTTCCTGCTTTCCGGATGAGGTGTATTGAATTTGATTTGACCTTACATCGATTCCATGCCATGACATACTGCGACGATGGCTACATACGGGGATAAGTTGGGTTCTAGGGAAATCCGGGAAACAGGAAAGGCAAGGGAGAAAGAAGACAAACTCTATATCTCTCTTTTTTGTTCTCCGTAAGGGGCTTCGAAAAGGAGAACGACAGGCCTATTGGTTGATGATAGGGTTCCTGTTGGTCCTGTTGGCAGAGAAGCAAGCTACCTTGGCCTTGGTTCCCGTCTCGCATGCCAGCAAGTATTCTAGAAAGAATGACTTGGTTTCATGTAGCTACTATAGCTCCTCTCGCCTTTCTAGCCTGCCTTGTGTTGCTAGGAAATGGCTAAGCCTTTTTCGAGAGGAGGTAGCCCTGAAAACTGAACTAGACCCCGTTCCCTCTATGTCCATTCAATCTGAATCTTGCTGCGTGAATGCACTGTCAGACCAGGAATGCCATCAATGATCCCTTCCTCTCCCTTTGGTCGAGCTAGCTATCGCTTCCTTACTGTATCTATTCTGAGGGGGGAGCCCCTCTTTTTTTTTTTTTTTTATTCCCGGACAGACTGGTAACGCATTCGAATCGTGTTTACTCCGGGATGTCTTTCCTTGCGAACGATTGAAAGTTCCCATTCGAGATTCGGTACACTTGTCGATACACGGTTCTCAAATCGACTTTCTCTCGGTCTATCTATCTCTGTCGGCAGAGTCCCATTCTTGAGATACCTGACATTGATATCCGTTTATTCCCCCTGATGTACCCGATTGTTGTTGTTGATGTTTATAGTTCCTTCTCTTCGATCTTATCCTAGTGAGGGGACGAGTAATCTTTCTCCACATCGCCCAGGGAAGGGAGTCGTCTCGTTCAATTACAGGCTTGATCCAGTATTAGGATGGATGAGATTGGCCCAAGCAGAAAGATCTCCAGAGATAGGAGTTCGGGCATTTCTATCGTGGAAGTTAACTGGAAAGATTAGGCTGGGGGTCCGACCGACGGAAGGGAAGCTTTTTTCCTACTTTTGAGGCAGGTTAGATAGAGTTGAGGAAGACAGATGATCGATAGGTGACCGGATCGCATTTCCTATGCTTACAGTCGGGATAAACTGGCGTATAGCTAACTCATTCTTTGGGTATTTTAACTCTGGGATGTCGCTTTCAATTGGCTTACGAGATCGAATCTCCTTCGGTGCTCCAATCACACGGTTCTCAGATCGATTCTATCCCCTTAGTCGGTACTCTGAGTCCCATTCTTGAGGTGACTTGTGATGGTACTTTCTTAACTTCATTCTTGATGTACCCGACATTGATGTCAGTTTATTCCTATGGGTCTACCCTGATGTTGATCTTGATCGTTCTTCTTCTTGTTCATTTTTCTATTTAGTGAGGGGGAGTGTGAAGCACATTATGGGATCTGACTCTCATTATGGGCTTGCTTTCCTTTTCGGAAGGAGGGCGGTGGGTGGGAAAGGTGCGCGGGCTGAGCGTAGACTAGTCTGTTCAGGCAGTCACAGGCTCGCTAAAGCTAAAAACGGAACTTAGCTTCTCACTGACTACATCAGAAGCGAAATCCTCAACTTCAAATACAATGCGAGCTGGGACGGGGTTGCCTTAGCTACTATGGTGTACATATGCCAGGAATCGCACCATCGCCTGAGTCGATCGAGGATAGGAATCCTACCTTGGGGCAGGGCCAGATCTTGATGTAGAAAGGAGCTCTCAAGCTGAGGCGGAGAAGGAAGCTTACGATTCTGTTGGTGTGAAGTGAGCTCTAACAATCGATGCGGCTAAAGGAGCCTGCTTTGGTTGCCCTACGAGGAAGTGTTGCCCATAAAAGTAAGCTTCAAGCCTCCGGCAACCGCCTATCCCAAGGTAGGTGGGAAATTCATTCCGGAAAGAAAGGGGTGGGGTTGTCTTCCCGTGTGCGAAAGCGGTCCAGCTGGTCTCACTACATAGCTAGCACGAAAGCCTTGCCAACTACGTCTACGTTACTTACTAGCTAGCCTAACAAGAGAAGTACTGGCCAATGGAAGTACTTACTTAGCCTACCGAGCCTATCAATAATAGAGAGGCGGGCAGAGAGCCAGCTAAGCCATATTTACCGAGTGGAATGAATGTATGTGGATTGGACGGCAGATCAGGGCAAGTTAAAGAGCATGTGAAAGCAGAACTAGTACAAAGACCCATAAGAGGGCTTGAACTAGCGAGATAGGCTTACGAGGGTCCCTTCCCTATACAAAAGAAGGTGGGCAAGGTCTCATACCGACTTAAGCAGCCTCCCAAGCTGAAGATGAACCCAGTCTTCCATGCAAGCTGCCTTAAGCCTTATCATGCTGACATGGAAGACCCATCTCGGAACGTCAGCAAACGAGCACCAATGACCATGACAACTTCCTTTGAGTTGGAGTTGACTACATAGTAGCTGACTGGCGGATAAGCAGGCGTGGAGTCCAGCCTTACACCGAGTACTTGGTGAAATGGAGAGGGTTGCCAGAGAGCGAGGCAAGTTGGGAGCGTGCCGACACACTTTGGCAGTTCGAGGATCAGATCGCCAAGTTCCACGAGGAGAACGCGACGAGGACGTCTGCGCCATGGGTGGGGGAGAGTGTTACAAGCTCATCATTTTTCCCCAAGCCTTACTCTTTTAGGGGCTCATCCGTTGCTTGTTCGTTTTCCCTGTCTTATTTTCACTTTAAACTAC
Organism: Tetracentron sinense; assembly: GCA_015143295.1. Classification (NCBI taxonomy): domain Eukaryota; kingdom Viridiplantae; phylum Streptophyta; class Magnoliopsida; order Trochodendrales; family Trochodendraceae; genus Tetracentron; species Tetracentron sinense. Next base: position 223,668 of record JABCRI010001121.1, on the reverse strand, counting down.
GGGGCGTTAGCGCTTTGACTAGACTTTGATAGCTACAATAAATTTCGTATGAGATGATCCCGCTTTATTCAGAAAAAGAAGGATAATCACAGTGGCTCTGTATCTTCAAGTCAAGTGAGAGAGTTGATCGAGAAACCATCGCCCAGAGGTGCTTTCACGAAAGCCGGTCACCGGTGGCTAAGAACCTTTTCTCACTCTTGAAGCCTTCAACAAAAGCCATTTTTTTCAGTAGAGCTCCAGGCGGTTTAGTAAGTCTTCCGTGAAATCTATCATTCATACTTTTGAGAGATTGGGTTGGTGTTCAGTGTACCGTACTGTATCGAAAAGAATGCATTGCATTCTCCCATCAGGCTTTTGTGGAGAAAAACCCACGCCACGTTCGGGCAAGTCTCTCTATTTTTGGGAGCAGAGCAGTCAAAGAATGAACCAAACCAAATGATTGTTCTAGAATGGCTATTCCTCACAATCGCTCCTTGTGATGCTGCGGAACCATGGCAATTAGGATCTCAAGACGCAGCAACACCTATGATGCAAGGAATAATGGACTTACATCACGATATCTTTTTCTTCCTCATTCTGATTTTGGTTTTCGTATCACGGATGTTGGTTCGCGCTTTATGGCATTTCCACTATCAAAAAAATCCAATCCCGCAAAGGATTGTTCATGGAACTACTATCGAGATTCTTCGGACCATATTTCCTAGTATCATCCCGATGTTCATTGCTATACCATCATTTGCTCTGTTATACTCAATGGACGAGGTAGTAGTAGATCCAGCCATTACTATCAAAGCGATTGGACATCAATGGTATCGGAGTGCGCCTCTTCACGAGGGTGATTTAAGTGCAACGAAATGTACCGGTGGTTCGCGAAGCATCTGGCTTACCGGTAATCTCCCATTCCCGTCGTCGAGAGACTATAATAACTATAGCATGCCAGAAACGGGGAGTTGAGGTGGTTAGACCTATACCCCGAAATGCTCCCAGCATAGGAGCCTATGGTTCCATTCTTGTTGTGGAGGTACACATCCCTCTTCTCGGTGTGGAGCGATATACGAGAAATAGATGCTCAGCCTGCAATGTCCGATAACGGCGCTGAAGTAGTGAATCTATCGGCACCACAGCAGTGGCATACAACTTTGGACCTAACGGCCGGCCCCGTAACCTT
>JABCRI010001121.1:202500-217500 GCA_015143295.1 Tetracentron sinense | reverse complement strand
CGGCCCCCGAACTTAGCTTCACTCGTTCGCTTCCCGGTCTGCTTCGAGGTCAGCTTCCCGTTCCGCCCCTACCTCTTAAAGGCCACTCGCTTCTCCGGTAAAAAAGAAATCCCTTCTTCTTCTCTGGTCAGCAAGCAACTGCCTCTCCAATTCGTTCATAAACAGGGATTCGTTTCGCTCTCCACCTCGTCCGCTATCGTCGCTGGTCAGTAGCACCTATGGTCTTTCGTTTCCAAGCCAAGCTCCCCTCTCGTTCATGGAAACTAGCCAGTCTTCTTGAGCCAAGAAACCTACTCGAGCTTCTGAATCTGTTTCTGAACGAAGCTCTCTATTTCTGAATGGCTATGAAACTCATCTCGTCAGCTCTCGTCTTCCGAGGAAAGCCCTTGTCTTCACGGGTTTCCGTCTCCTAAAAGCCTGTCAGCGGGTAATCTCGTCAGTCAGCTTCCAAGCCTTCCCGTCCGTTTCCTTTCCTTCTTTAGCCTGCCCTTCCCTTCTCAAGCAAGCCACCTCCTCCCCTGTGGTTAAGCAACCTCCACTCTTGAATAGCCTCCTTATGTCCCATCACCTCTGTCCATTAGCAACTCGTATTCGCTTCCGCTCTCTGGTCAAAAACGGGTAATAGGTAAGAAATTGCCGTTGCCTTGGAAGCTCCCCTGTTCGCTCTGCTCTCTTGCTTGCTCTTAGCAGTACTAGCTTCCTTCCCTGGTGGTGCGCTGTCAGGCTTGTGTACGAGTTGCTTTCCAGCTGGCTAGTTTAGTTCTATATCAAACTTAAGAGAACGACTTGTTAACGACTGATTCCCTACTGCTTGCTTGTTATAGTTGACGCTTCCTCCTTCGGGGCATCCTCACCTAAGGTTATGCAATAGCGATCCAGCTGAAAAAGCCCTTGACTAGTAACCTTAAGCTATAGGGGCGCTAGCGCCCTGTAGTTTTTCAGCTTGCTTCGCTCGCTTCAAAATCTTCCGCAACCGGTTGTTGACCCGAAGCCGATCCCGAATCGGACGACAAATCGGATGCGTAGTTGACCACTCGTGGCCACGAGGAGGATGCCCCGGTTTGAGCCTTAGGGAGTAAGTGGTCACCATTCTTGTCTTGCCCTAAAAATCCCAAAAAAGCAAGTGAATCCTATGCGAGGATTTACAATTTTAAAGCGTGTAAGTTTTAAGTGAAAGAAGAGTTTTTGGGAATGAGTAGGAGAGCTCAAAAATACCCTCCTTGAGGACTCCTTTCTGGTGAAAGTGAGAATAGAAAGCCCCACCACCTTTGAAAGATGGGAAAGACCAAACAGAAAGGGCATTTTAAGACTATTCATTTCGGATAAAAGCCTTCCATTTCGGAGTCTGCTCCAAACATAGATTTTTGCATCAATTCTTAGAATTGCTTCTCACTCTATTCTTTTTGCTGAAGGTTCCTAACTCATCCAGGGATTTCGGAAAAAGATTTTCAAAAATTCCTGAGGTCGCCTCCTCGAATTTTCAAATAATAAAATAAAAAACCAGGTTGCTAAGTTGCTGGAAATCGTGACCCTCCGATTTTTCACGAAATTTAGAAAATTCCTTTTTTTTTGGAAAATGTTACCAGGAAAAAAAAAAGGATAAAGAAAGACGAAAAAATGCTCTTGGATGCTAACGAATTCATTGCAGGAATTTGATATGACAGTGCCAAAGGGGAAGATTCCATTACGTCCTTCTGAAGAGGACGCGTATGATTACATAAGCAAAAAACTTGGCCTTTAAGTTAAGGCCTACAAGAGGGTAAAAAGCAAACAAGAGAAAAAAAAAAAAAAAAAGAGGGGCTCCCCCCTCCGTCGATAGTTTTCTCTCCTCTCCTCTCTTTCTATGAATTACAAGTTTCTTCCCCCCAAAATAAAGTATAAAATAATATGATGTGCATTGTGATGGGTCACCCTGAACTTGCAAATTTCTCAAAGAAGTGACATGGCTGATGATGAAGTGCAGATCGTTGAAGTTCGACACAATCCATTGGTTCCCCCAGGCTACAATCTTTATCCCAATGCCATCAGAGGCCAGAGAGCGCGATGGCTGAAAAATAAGGCCTCGATACTTGGCCTGAAACGAAAGATGAGGAGGCAGTATCATCATCACCCGCTCCCAGATTACGATATCGTGCAAGAGGCTCCGAGGACAACAGTAGCTGATGCAGGCAAATGAGGCGTTGGAGGAGGAGATTCGGCGGGTGGAAGCTCTGCTAGTAGCGATAGTTCCTGTGTGAGGGATGCCGAGAAGACAGAGGATAAATTCTGCGCCGATAATGTAATTTTGCTTCCCTTTTTCTTTCACTGGTTTGGAGTCGATAATCTTGTAATTTCTCCTTTTATGAATGAAACTTTGTTATTTTGTCATCCTTCTTATTGCAAGCATGGGAATTAACACAAAAACTCGTGTGGACATCTTAACGCAAAAGTTGTAAATGAAATCCCGTAAAAAAGTGACCGGGATTGACACGTGTGCGCCATCGAAACCGAGCACGTAAACACTAGCCACATAAAACTAGATTTTGCCACGTAAGCGAAAAAGTCACATCCAATCGAAGGGGCTTAAAATGGAAATTCCCGCCCGAGAACGGCGGCGGTGCTTGACAGCTGGCGGTGAAAATCCGAGAAAACTGAGAAAGGCAATCTTCACCCGAATCAATGGTTTGAATCATGCGCTATCATCACGAACCGTCGGCGCAGAACTCGGGGAGTATAGCAGATCCTCCATCTTGTTCGAGCATCCACACTTTGCTTCTTCTTCTTCCAGATCAAGTGCTGTGCACAACACTCCACATAGGGACTCCGATAGACGATTTGCACTCAGATCCACCATTGAGACACAACAACGAAGAGAAAAACTGCACACCCCCCTACTAGTAAAGGGAAAATACCAACCACCATCCTCGAACCATGGCTTCCAAAAAGTAAGCTGAGTCATCTGCTCCTCAGGAACAAAACCCCCCTTCTGAACAGGCCGAAAAATACCAAAATCAATAGTCAAGGGCCTTGGAGATAGAGGGTTTTCTGGGGGAGATAGAGTTTCCAGGTTGGATTTTTTAGATCAAATAGGACTAGTTGGGTAGATAGAGGTGGTGAAATCTAACCTTTGCATCGATGTTTGGCAGGGCGGGTCGCTTGAGTGTCAAAACCAAGCGGTGGTTCTTTTTCCTTGGCTTATCGAACCAGCGTATGCCCATTCCTCCTTTGATGACTCTCCTTAGTATGCCGATGTGGATTGAAAGGAAGTTGGGGATGGACATAGATCCTTCCGCCTATCCGGAGTGTTGGAAATAAAGCAATGGTTTTTTGATTATTGATTTCCCGATCACTGGAAGCAATCTTCACTGGCACAAGGATCTCCTCACAGAAACCTCCACTACGATAGAACCCGACAATGAGTTTACGAAGGCTTCGAGTGGTGCGAGATAGGCTAATCACCAGACTGCTCTGGAATAGGTTAATCGCCGGAGACAAGAACGAGTGAATCTAGTTTCGAGAGCATGCCTACTACTAATAAGGGCGTAGAGTTTCTAAGTGAAGGCAAGCGCAACTATCTATTGAATATCCTCCCTGTCAGCAAGGCAGGTCCGCTATAAAGCCTACCGGCCAGAAAGTCCTCAAGAACGGGAAAGCCGACCAAAAGACTATTCCATAACCGACTCTTGTTGCCGTAATAAATCCAGTAGCTTGGGTTGTACCAGGCTCTAAAAGAGTTTTCTTCGAGCGAGCGGTCTTTCTATCTTTTTGGGTTGCATGCCCAAGGCAATGCTTTTTGTAGATTGAGATGGATTGATCTTCGCTATCGTGCCTCTTCCTTGTACCAGTTGATGCTGCGGCAGTGCCTAATATGAGTTTGCTCCTGCCCCAGACAGCTTCGAGGTTCCCATCGATCGATTACGGAGGTTTCAACCACTGAACTTGCTTATGCTCCCCTTTGATCGAGTGCTATTTCTATAAAAAAGATTGAGTAGGCACTCTTGCTTGAATTGGCTTCAATCGAGATTGCCTCGGCTTCTTAGGCACATGAGGAACCGGCCTAACATCTTTTCAATCGAAATCCCAATCAAAGACAAGTTCTACCAAGGCCAGGATCTGAAAGAGAAGATTCACTTTCCGGAATTCCAAGTGACATGATTCCTTCAGAAGCTAAAGTTGAATGATCGAAGTCTCCTTCAGGCGTAGTACTTCGAATGGCGAAGAGATCGAAGCGAAGTCATCAATTCAACCATTCGCATGCTCTCCCTTACCTGCGATTCCAGACCTCTTTTCCAAATGAACCGAACCTCGATACCACATTCATCAAAGAGATACGGCCATCTCTCTAGGGTGCACACCCCCTTTAGATCGTTCTATTCGTGCTTGAAAAACGACCCCATCGGTCTTTTAATGGACATTCTTAGCCGTCCTCCGAGGGTTAAGACCCCATAGATCAGATCGTGAACTCTTTCAGACCCTTAGTTTCACTTGGTTGGGGCAGAGTTTCAGCCTGCCTTCCACCGAATATAAAAAACCTAAGAGCTGCCTAACCTGCTGACATCCCGGCGAAGAGAGTCATTATTTGTGTCACATCCTAGAATTCGAGAGAAGGCTTTCACCATCGGGCATTGAAGCGATCGAGCGAGAGAAAGAAAGAAAACTATTGCACACGCCCCTCATTCGCTTACCGACAAAAGCAGCTTAAGCCCTTCCGATCACCCGAGAAGCCCTCGATGAACCGCCTATATACTTATATACGTAAATACTTTTCAGTATTAAAGTATGACTAATCTGAGGAAGAATCGTAGTTCCTGCACCTTGCGTGGCGTCTCCCAGTCCACCACGGCTTGCACGCACCTTCTCTTGATCCAACCTTATCATGCCGTCGCCAATCCAGTGCCCAAGGAACTAGACCTTATGCAAAGCACCTTTTTCACATAGAGCTTATTTTCCCTTATGATCTGGAACACAGCTCTATGTGAAAGGGGTGCTCCGCGTGTTCTTCCAATGATAGTATACACCAAAATAGAATCCGGTCTATTTAGTATCAAATAGCACAGACTACGAGAAACTTCTCTAAGTAGGGGCGAAATAACTCATTCATCAATGTGCAAAAGGAGGCATTGGTTAGACCAAATGGCATTACTATAAACTCGAATGCTCCAGCGTCACGCAGGTCGTCTTGCCCTCGTCGCCCTCGGCTATCCGCACTTGGTAGTACCCCGATCGCAAGTCCAACTTGGTGAAATACCTTCCCGCACCTAATTGATAAAAAAGTCCGCGATGAGTGGCACGGGCTCTTTTTTTATTTTGAGTGTTGTTATGGGCCCGATAGTCGATACATAGACGGAGGCTTGCGTCATGCTTATTCTGGAACAGCACCGGTGCCCCGAACGGTGCCTTCAAGGCTCTGATATAGCCGGCATCGATCAGCTCCTTGAGTTGCTTCCTTAGCTCTGATAGTTCAGGGGGAGCCATTTTCAGGCGCAAAGCCTCCGGTTCCAGCTCTATCTTATGGTCCACCGGCCTTCTCGGTGTAAGGGTCTTCGACACTCAGGCATGACATCCTCGAAAAATAATAGGACCCGCTCAATCTCCCCGGGGACAGCCTGGTCCTCTCTTATGATAGCATCGTCATCAGCGCAGCCTTTCTTTATGCCTTGCTTTAGTTGCAGGGCCGTAATCGTCTCCGTCTTCTCCGGGGTGCCGACCGCTGGCACCATGCAGGGGCCCTGTCATCCAAGATGCAAAGTGAGTTTCAGAGGGGCAGGGGTGCTGCCCGAGCAGTATTCAAGAATTCCATGCCCAAGATGACTTGGAAGTCATCTAGATGAATCGCCATGAAGTGGTCTTCCCGGACCAACTTGACACTTGTACCGAAACCGCCTTTGCTATCCCAGCAATGGGCTTCGCCCCGGAGTTGACAGCCAGCTCGCATCCCGTTCCGAGCTTGAGGCCAAGCCTCTTTACCATCCTTTCAGCTACAAAGTTGTGGGTGTCCCCTGTGTCAACCAAGGCCACTGCATCCCGTCCGTTGATGGCCACCGAGACGTACATCAGCTTCCTTGCTGTGGGCTTGTCCTCTGATTGAGCCCCCTAATCTAATGGCATTGAGTTGTTGCAAGGCCCCCATCCGTGGCTCTGCTTGCTCCTCCTCCGTCTGCCCCTTAATAGCATTTAGCAGCCTTAACCATCCTGGGCTCTTCTCCTGATGATTGGGCCTGCAACGTGTTCAACGATTGCTTTTGTGGGCAGGAGGTATTCTATCAAATTCATATCTCTTCCTCATAAGCGGTTAGCAGGCTGTAGGCTAATATGAATAGCAATTGCATAGCCTAGGATTTGACTAAGGAGGCTCTTCTTTAGAAATTTTTTATTTGATTCAATTTCAAATAAAGACCAACACATGCGATGCGCTTGTCTTTTAGAAGGCACCGGTACCCTGGCCAACAATTCAAGGGTGGATATCTTCTCTAATCTAGATGAAAGAGTCGGTTGTTCCTTGCTCCTCTGCTCTTTCATAAAGGGTAGATCTCTTCTCTTACCCTATGGTATTACATCAATCCTGATGCGATGCCTTTCCCTCCATCGTTAGAAGACATGGTATCAAACCCAATATCCTTCCTGCTCATGCGGTACTAGTTCTTGCACTTTTTCTGGAGGAGTCGAACCGAATTACTTACTAAATGGGCACTGTAATCAAAGCAATTGGACCTGGACTATGATCAATGACAACAGGTTTAAGACCAGCGGCAGCTATTCTTATTAGTGAGGGGAGAGGCTTTGTTGAGAGAATAGGGGCGATAGCGGTCACAACTGGATGAATGACAGGCAGGAGTTCCCTATTGATATAAAAGGGGATGGATGAAATAAAGATGCCGGTAAGAAGGAGAGGTAAGAGCGCTTTCTCCTCGGTTATAGGAAGACAATTCGGTTATGGAGCTCTTACCGTTCTCGCTTTTGTCTTCCTCGCTAATGGCGGAACTAGCAAGAGAGGGCCCTTCCTTATTTTAGGGCAATGAAAGGAAAAAAGCCGTATCGCGCTAGGCGCTCACATTTTTTTGCTTCCTTCCCTTTTTCTATAAAACCTAATCTTACCTTTTACCATTTATCTAACCAGTTCTAATAAGCTGACCTTCCCTATTCTGTCCTTTTACCTATAAAGCTCTACTTGATTTGCTATCGACTGAAGTCACTCGCCAGTGCTATCTCTTCCCGCTAAAGCTTTCCCGGCCAATCAACTAGATCTAATATCCTGCCCTTTAGGTATTAGTCGTAGTAGTGTCGGCATAGGAGAAGACGATAAAACAAGGATCAAATCTTGCACTCATAAAGGAAAAAAGAGTGTGGGACCCTATACCCTTTTCTATGCTTTTTCTATTGCTATCTTTCTGCATGCAAAAACTGTTGTCCCAGTTCAGTTCACATCTTCGCAGCCTAAAATGAGACTCCCGTTAGTTAATCAGCACCAGGAAGAGATATACATGGCAGCTAGCTGAGAACCCGAATGAATCTCCTGCGCCTGCAGATTCAAGATTGATTGTTCAACCTAGTTGCTCAACCTGGAGAGATTAGAATCGTATTGAATGGGGGGGGAGGAACCAGGCTGAAAAACGGAGTCAAGATTCTTTTGTAGATGGAGAAAGATTAGGTTGATCACTCCTTTCTCCCGCCCCTATAAGTGAGTAAGGGGGATGATTGCCATTGGGCTGGCTAACAAACAAAATAGACCTTATGTGGGGGCGATTGAAGGAACAGCATAGGTGAATATATGGCGGAAGAGTGAGCTGATCCGACTAATCGTGCTTGAACGATGGAAGGGGTGGCTTGTCCCTCCATCGAGGGAGATTCGCGGGGCGCGACAGTTTCAATCAGTTCTTTCCAATACCGGGAAATACGTTTCATCAATAATCTCATACACGTTTTTGTGATCCAATGCACTTCGCCGAGCGATCGCAACCCTTATCGGGATGCCACCAAGAGATGTTCCAAGGAATGGCACATTTTTGTATTAATCCAGTGATTCGAACAACTCATCTTCCCCCCATTTCAGAGCGGGCGGGAAGGAAAGGGATAAGCTCCTCTTGTCCACCTCTCATCTCGTGCACCTGAGACTATGAATCATCTGCTGGGGAATCCCCGAGAGGTGCTCGGCGAGATGAACCGAGCGGGATCGAGAAGTCTTGATCGGAGAGGCAGGAGTGGCGACTGATTATAGTAGGGCCAGCCAAATACTGATGTATGATATACGGCTGAGAGGAGGGAGCCTTACTCTATATAGGGGCGCCTAGCGCGATACGGCTTTTTTCCCTTCCTTATTTTTACACAACTAGGAAGGGCCCTCTCTTGCTGGTTCAGCAAGGGGGGGAAGACCATTTCCAGGGGAGGAACAAAATTCCAGAGAAGGAAGGATGTTGACGGCCAGCTATTTCATTAGGTATTTTAACTCTAAATCTCCCATGACTTTTTCTCTCCAAGAAACTGAGAAACTCGGAGTTGAGTTGATAGGGAGCCCCCCTTAAACATAAGAACACAGGTGGGAACTCCTAATAAGGCCCGGGAACTTCCCTATGTTTCAAAAAAATAAACTGAACCGGGAGGAAGCATTCCTATCTTTCTTTGGCTTATCGAACTATCAAGTGGCTATGTGAGATGAAAGTTTACCGATCGAAGCCGGATACTGGTCAATAACAACTATTAGAGAGCTTGCCGCAGACTCAGAGGTATCCACCTTCCTCACAAGCCAGAGAACGGGAAAGACTCCACGGGACCCCATTTCCCCCAAACCCTTCTCTCCTCAACCGGGCTTCCCTCTGAACGGGAAACATTCTTTCCGCGCCTGTAAGCTAGAATAGGAATGATTTCGAAGGTAGAATAAACATAGCCCCTTATTATCCTGTCTTCTTGGCTAGTAAAGGCAAATGTGGGTTGAAAGAAAATCAAAGCTTCATCCTTTCATTCGGAAAGAAGCGGCAAGAGAAGGACCAGTCCTTCACTCCATTAAATAAAGTGAAAAAGCCGATTAGGTTGCCACTTGAGAGCTTGCTGTTCCTGGCCTTTCGAGCTGTCTTGACTTACGTGGCAAGCAAGGGTTAGAGCCTAGCTTTCAACTCAGACTAGCTTTCCCAAGTGCACAACAAGGATAGCGGCCCCAAAGAAGAGCTAAACTAAACCACTTGTATGCCCCGTCGAATCGCTTCCTTCCCTAATTGAATAAGCTCCCGCATTCCATTATTTATAGCTTTCAGGCTTTGAAAGGGATTGAAACTATTTAGCTTCCACCAAAGGCGCCAACTAAGGATCAACTGTCCCGTCTGACCCTTTCTTAACCTTGTAAACCCATTTACACGTCACGGTCTTTAGATCTGTAGGACAGAGAAGGAGTTCCCACGTCTCATTCTTGTTCAAGGCACTCCTCGCGCTTTTTCTCAAAGCTTATTTCAGGGGGGCCCCTTGTGCCTCTTCAAATGAAGTTGGCTCCTCCACTCTTTTAGCGCTTCGGAGGTATTGGAAAGAACTGCCTCTCCCTTCATCACTTCTGCATAGGCTGAATTTTCATACTTCGGGTTCGGCTTCCACATACGAGTCGACTTCCGTAGCTTCGGTCCCGTATTGTCTTCAGCATCTTTCAACTGTGAAGGACCTTCGTCTTCTCCTGTACGTCCTTGTTGTGAATGTTGACCAGTCTTCCAAGGACTCCTTCTTCGTACTGTTGAACCTTGTACACCCTCAGGTTGAGAACTATCGCCCTGTGACAATTATCTTCCCACAACCTCGGGCTCCACCACTCTTGAAACAGTCTTAGATTGACTAGATCTACTTCCTGCCTCCTTTGACTCTTCTTACTGGAGAGAAAGATGAACCTCGCCTCTAAGCTCCTGAGAATCTGGCAGTACAGTGTCTGTCGTCTTTCGACCACCAAGACGACGCTTCATCAAAGACTACATCCCGAGAGACTTATACTTTCCCAGCGGCCCCCCTGAATCCCCCCTTCTTTTGGGCATCGTGCCCACGCCGGATTATCCACTTTTGTCTGTAGCTCCTCTGTCAGAAAGACGTAAGAGACGCACTCGAAGACCCTGAGGTGACTCACTGATGGTTTGCCTCTCCATGAAGCTTCTCATACAGAGACAGAAAGCCCAGTCGAGGTTGCAGTAAGCGATTGATCACGTACGCCGCAGTCATCATGCATTCAGCCCAATACTGGGGGCGTACATTCTTCGCGTGCAGCATACTTCGACACGTCTCAGCCAGGTGCCGATTCTTTCGCTCTGCTACACCGTTCTGCTGCGGAAGATTTGCTTTTTTCGAATTCTGTCCTTCTTGTGAGGTACTTGTCAAACTCCTTCGACGTATACTCTCTACCATTGTCGGATCGTAAACAGCAGATCTTGCGACCAACTTCCACTTCAACTGTAGCACGAAACTCCTTGAACTTCTCGAGAACCCCCTATCTCTTAAAGGCTTCTCTTTCAAGAAGTGAAAAAAAAAAAACCGAAATCAAAAAGAAAGAAGAGAAATTGGGCCATGTTTCCCGAGAGAGGCCGCCTTCTCTCAGGCCAGCAGTCTTCTACTTCTAGTCGACTGCTCTATGACGGGCTTCCCTGTTTCCTGGGCTCTGCTCGCTCGTCTACGCTCCGACCCAGCAAGTAATAATTGAAAAACGATGTTTCCTTGCCATTGTGACTTGGGGTCGTCAAAAAGGCAATCAATCAGAATCAAGGAAGAAAAAACAAAAAATGGAAATAGTGAATCAAGATCTAGATGGATCCCTATCTTTATCTCTATCCACGGAGATACCTATCTATATGGAGAGAGATCTATCTATGAATCGATCTAGACTATCCTCTATCCGGATAGATATGTCCCTATGAGCGACTACGCCGATCTTTATATGTTTTGGCCACGTCCGTTTCCGCTCCGAAGAGGAAGGTTTGGATCTTTCAATCTTATGTCGTGAGGGATGTGGCCTATGTTAGGTCCATAAGATACCACAGCTTTTGGTGTTCTATGATTCACCTCCGAATAATGAGTAGGTAGTTCGATCCTTTTGATTCTTCTCTTCCTAGTAAACTGATGGGGGGATCCGGAGCAATAGGTCGAATTACTATATAAAGAAGAGTTGTTAACTATAGGACTTCTTGTTCGAGTAGGAAGATTTCGGTTTGTCTCGTTCCTTCTCTTCGATAAGAATAGGGATTTGAAATGATACAAATTCCTCTTCATTCTGTTGTGCTCAGCGAAGGAACTGCCTAAGCATACTTTTTCGGATCCAAACTTCTTTGTTCTTTCTAAGTCTTCTTCTTGCATAGAAGAACGCAACTGTTGCAAAAACCGGGATTTTAGTAGTAGGAGGCACCCCCTCTTAGTTTTGAGTAGGCAGAACCATTCTGTTTTGGTTCTTCTCCACATTCTTACCGGGTGATCCAGGAATTTGCCTATGATTTTTTCAACTGATATGTCGATATAGAAAGATCTCCTTATTTCTTCACCGCGGGTTCTCGCGTCATTTTCTTGAAAAGATATTAGATCACCGTGGGAGACTTTCAAATGAGTAATGCTAACCATTCCATTATTCACACAAACCCTTCGATGACTTATCGGCTGCCTTGCTTGAGGAATAGTTTCACGAAAATGGAGACGAACCGGAATAACGTCCGATCTTGTTTCTGGATTGAGTGGAAAAGGGATATATGAAGTTCGTTCTGTTCCTCTGTGCATCTCTGTGATGGGTAAATCCCCATGAAAAAGGGGCAACTTTCGTGTAGTTTGTGATTGGATGTAACTGTTAAGATTTTCTCTCGGATAAATCTTTCTCTTAATAGATCTCTTCTTGTTCCTCAATCTTCGGAGAATGCGGCGTTGTATTATTGTAAGTTCTCTGTTCCGAACATTTCCTGGAAGTAGACGACAAGTTTTAAATCTTAATGCAGGCAAGGCATATCTCGTTGAATCAGTCTTTTTCGCCACATCGCGTATAACGGGAATCGAACCCCCTCTGCTGCTGGCGGGCCGATGGATAATTTCCTACTTCGATCCAGCAAACCCCTACTAGTAAAGGGCTTGAAAGCCTGCTGAAAAACAAAGTCCTAGCTTTTAGAGTTAGACGCGCTAGCGCGCCCTTCCTTCAGCTGGCCCTATCTATTAGTTTAGTCAAGGGGAGCGAACTCTATAAGCTAGGTGCTTTCCCTCCCTTCATTCTGAGTAAAGGGGGTGTAATGAATAGAGATCTCCCGCCAGCAGTCTTCTCTTCCTATCACTTCACTTCGTTCGAGAGATCTGATCTCTTCGGACCTCACCGGGCCGGGCGAAGGGGAAGGAAGGGATGGGTGGTCCGGGAACAGCAACGGGAGAGGGCTCGTAGCCCCCCCTCTCCCTCTTCCCCACGCCTATTTGTTCCCCGGGCCCCGGAGAGATGCGGAACTCCTTTTTTTTTTTTTTTTTTTAAAGATGAATAGATAGGGCCGTGATACATTCCGGAATATTGTAAAGGTAAATAGACTCTTTTCGTCCCCTTTTCGATGCCCGCCTGAGGACCTATGTGAATGTTTTGGAATGGGGATGTTCGCCTTTTGTAACAAGTAGACCCACGATACGGACTAATAGATGTTCCTACTGTTACCCGTAAGTAAGATCTATTCATAGTTGGTCAGTCCCCCACGGCACGGCTTCTCGCTTTTCATGAATGTGTCTCCCCCTCTGCTTATGTGAGTTTGACCCGCCTTTGACTCTGCTTGCTTCTGACTCCCTATGAGCCGTTTTACGACCTGACTTTTTCGGAGGGTCGGCGGGACATGGGAGCCTCAGCTCATGCATCGGTTTACCGAAATAACCCCCGCTATCCCACTTCCTTCTATTCAAAAGGCGAGCAGCCCTTAAACAAAAAGGCCCTAAGAGGGCTCTTCGCCTTTATATATTACATAAGCCCTAAAGTAGGTAGCCCCGAAAGCCGAACTCAGCAAACCCCTACTAGTAAAGGGCTTGAAAGCCAGCTGAAAAACTACAGGGCGCGCTAGTGAGCGAGAAAACGCTTTACTAATAGGGGCGTGCTAACGAGTGAGAAAAGGCCTTACCTTTATAATGGGGGCGTACTAACGCACGTATGCTTTCGAGCTTACGCTTGTTGCTTTCGAGCTTACGTTTGCTCCCCTTTACTATACGGGTTGCTGGGCCATTACTAGTAAAGGAGCGCGCAGCGAACTACTAAAAGCTAGGACTTTTCCCCTGACTAGTCAAGGGGCTCCTGGGCAGAATTAGATGGCTGTCATCCCAAGTCTAGCCTCTGATCACAGGCCAATAGAACTGAACTGCCTAGAACGGCCAAAGCTGGGACCCATTCCATTCAGATGCGATCAGACATGGTTTGGGAATCCAGGGTGTGATAAACCAGGAAGCAGCAAGTGGAGAAGGAAAAGTTTCACCCTCCTGTCTTCTCAAAGCAAAGCTAAAATCCTGGACCTGGAGCTTCCAGAAAGACAGGGAGGAAAGAAAGGAAGCCCAATAAATAGAAAGATTTTTGATAATAACGAGACTTGAAATAATAAAAAGGCAAATCAAAAAATCGGATGCAACAGATTCACTATGTGAGAAGGAAGCTGGGTATATTAGAGCAACCATTAGAAACTGGAAAAGAAGAGATTCTAAGACTATTTATCAATAAGGTTGCTAAGCATTGTCAATCGTCGAAATTCCAACTTCATAGCTTAAATTCAGAATGACCAGGGAACCTGCAAACGAGACGAGATCAAGAAGGAGAAAGAGGCGAGGCAACAACCTTCTTTCTTCAGCAAAAAACTTGAAACTTGGAGAAGAGGTTATAGAAGAGCAAGCCAAGAAAGGAGGCTGGAAAATAGATAGGCCCTTTTCAGGTAGGGCTGGGAATGACACATTCCTTGATGAACCTGTGAGTACTGAAACTATTAGGTAATATTCGAGAGCAAGCCAAATAAAGCCCCACGGACGGCTTTCAAGTGAACCTATTTCGGGACTACTTTCAACGAGATCTAGTGGAATTTAGGAGAAATGGGGCGCGGGGTCAGTAAACTCATCATTTATCTCCCTGATCCCAAAGGAAACCAGACCTGAGTTGTTAGAGAGATTCAGACCTTCCACAGCGACAAAGGTAGGTCATAGCAAACAGATTGGGGAGAAAGAACTTCATTCAAAGCCAGGAAGGCGCAAGGGAGCTTTCATCAAGGACAGAAGCATCACGGAGAACATATGTTGTGTCCAAGAAGCCATCTATGAAGCCAAACGAGGGAAAAGAAGACGGATGATAGTCAAACTGGACATGGACAGCGCATATGAAAGGCTCAATTTGAGATTCATCTTTCAAATCATCTTTCTTTAGTAATAGTCCTTCATTTCAAAGTCTTGGATTGCAGCAATGGTAAATGGCAGACCAGGAAGCTTTCAAAAGTCGCAGAGGAATCCCCCTACCTATACATAATGATTGGTAGATGACTCAACAGAGCAATGGAAGAAGGGGGGATCAAAGGTATGCTTCTAGCCCCGCCCTATAGAATGAATAATAGCAATGAATCATTGGCTTTTCGCCGATGACACAAAACTCGTAGGGGAAGCATCATCCAAGGAAGCTAAGGGTCTCCGATAAATTCTAGAGCAGTTCTGCAGAGCCTCTGGAGCAGCAATTCACTCAAGGAAAAGCTCCTCTAATCTAAGGAGAGCCCAGAGAAGAATCCAAGATATTATGGGCATCCGTGCAGCTAGGAGTGAAGATCTATTCATATAAAGTCAAGTAAGTCCCCGGGAAAAAGACAAGCAAGAAAGACTGGTACGCGGTCATAGAGAAAATCCAACGAAGAATAATTGAACTGGAGCAAGCTGAAAAACTACAGGGCGCTAGCGCGCCCCAGCTCGCCCTTGACTAGTAATGGCCCCTATTAGTCAAGCTTTGAAGCCGGAGTTTGCTTGCTGGCTATCGCTCCCTGGAAGAGTCAAACTGATAAAGGTGGTGCTGGGAAATATTTTATAGAACCTTGAGAGGGGTGGAAGAACGTATAG
>JABCRI010001121.1:177500-197500 GCA_015143295.1 Tetracentron sinense | reverse complement strand
GCCAGATTGAATTATCGTGGCAATCAAAGACGGGCTTGGGCACACACTTAGAATAGAAGCCCTCCCAGCCGGTAACCCACATTTTGAAAAGTTCTGTTAGGTTCCAGGTCCAAACGCGGAGGCAGTTCCAGTCCTTGTCGCAGCGCAGTAGTTAGTAGGTGATCCAACACCAGAGATAAGAGACGCAGCAGATTCATATACTGACCTTAGTGATATAGATCCATACCTAGGTACAGAACGAGACCCGTTAGTGAGGTCCATATCGGTAATATAAAGACCTTACACCAAAAGCATTCCGATGGAGCAGAAGTAGACCCCCATAATAGCACCACCTAGCTTCGCTGCATCTGGATAGTAGTAGCACATATCTGTATATAGTGATCGTTATAGGGATAATTATACCCCATATAGAGTTGACCTAGCCTAGCGACATCCATCCCTTGTCTCCGACCGGTTTCACTCTGAAAATGGTTCTAAATAGTGGTATACTCAGGCTAGCGAAGAGGACAACCGAACCAACATATTAAGAAGTTGTTAAGGTCTCGGTTCCGTCTATATTCATAGAAGGTGATGTCAAGCTTTAGTTTTCATTTATTAAGATAGGTTCAGAAGAATATCCTTGGCTAAATAAAAGAAAGAAAGAAAGCCGAGCACGACTCCTATCACTTTCCCTGGCTTATTAGTCAGTCACTTCAGGCTTGAGTCACAAGCGCTAGCACATCGGGCTTCTTAGCCTAAAAAAGAAGTGCTTTCCACCTTGTTCTTAACTTAATAATCCTGCTATTCTACTTATGTAAAGTAGAGTTGTGCCTGAATGGGCACAAGGAGATGGGGCTCACCATCTCTCCGGACGCCATATGTTCGAATTGTGGAGAGTGTGGACTCGGTCCATTTTCGAAGGTGTGGTATCCGCACCCGAGCAGGAGGAGATTTGATGCCGAAAGACCACTTGTAAAGCACATAACGCTCTCCCGTTACACTTACAACATAGGGGGGGCGCTTAGGGTATGATTCGGAAATATTGATGGCTTTACCGCCCGGACCATCCCTTTATTTCTACCTCGCTAGCCCTTTTGTGGGAGAAGGAGATCGTGTCCCTACCGCTCGAGGTGATGTGGTGGGTGGATCCGCCGTAAAGGCGATTGAAAGAGATATTGAACCTTTATCTATCTGCCCGATGCCTCTCCTTGGCTTAACAGCAGCAGATATTATATAGCCTTAACAGTCGAGAGCAGCCAGCCCTAGCTGTCTATTTTCCCAATGATACGAAAAGCAAGCCTTTGATATCAGGTACATCCCATTAGATGGATTGCTTTCCCTCTATAGATCTGGCCAATAGCGGCTCCACCTGCCTTCGAAGGATCGAGTACACCCACCTCTATTTTCACCTATGTTAGAATATCTGGTGGGTCCGATCCTTCCTCGAAAACTGATAGAAGAAATTCAGTAGGGGAAGAAAAGCGTTCCATCACCTATCTCGCCTATTACGTAACCTGATCGAACTATCGATCGAGTGCGAATCTCGCATAGCCTATGTTGAGTAAGGGGGGAGAAGCTAGATCGGGTCCAGGGCCGGGTCGAGCGGCCCTATTTTTTTATATTTATAGGCTATAAAAAACGTTTTCCGATTCAAAGGTTGGGGTTGCCGGAGAGGATTCTTAAAGGATGGGTGCTCCAGATGGCGAACACTCATTTTCAAAAATGAGCGGCAGGATTGGGATGTGGATCGGCGTAAGAAGAAGAGGTTGGTAGAGCAAGAGTAGGACATGTGCAGAGTGCATGAAGTTTTTCGGCGTTCCCATAACGAACACGAAGGAGGGGATTCGACTTCCCTTGGATCTGGCGGTAGCAACCAATCCGTCTCCGGAATGGAAAAACGACTTTCTACCGAGGAAGAAAAAGGTAATGATTCATACTTAGAATTTATTATTATCGAAAAATGCTTTTTTATATCAAATGTATGTGTGTGGGTTTAGGCCAGATCTACACCTAAGTCTTCATAAGAGATCCAACTTCATTATGTCCCAAAAGTCCTTGAAAAAAGCAATGGGGAATCCGCCCAGGCGTTTTCTCTCTAGGAAGAGAAAAGACAGCCGCTTGGATTTCATCAAGAGAGAAAGCACCCCCAATCTATTATAGTCAAGGGGACTTTTGGAGGGTGACACTGGAGATGGGATCCGAAGGAGCGATGGGCTCAGCCGAGAAAAGAGATTGAAAGTAATCGATCACAACTCTTTTCAAAGCGGAAGGCTTTGAATGGGTTACACCACTAGAATCAACAAGCTCAATGATCCGGTTTCTGGATTTGTGGCGGGAGGCAGTTCGATGGAAAAGAACGCGGTGTTGCGATCCTCTGCAGTCAACCAGGTGACGCGGGATCGCTGCTTCCAGAAAACTTCCTACAGGTATAAAAGTGGAGGCCAAGCAAGGTTTCCTTGTGGAGATTATGCTTGTGTTGACCCAGGGAATTTTCGGCCTCCATAGCTTCCAATCCAGAAAGGATGTCTTTGAGGTGAGAGATTCTCGATCTAATATCCCCAAAGACATCTTATCTTAGTTCCAAGAAATGAGCTTAGACTTGAGAAATTGAAGCTTCTTAAACAAGACAAATAGAGCTTTCCTTAGCGCCTATAAACTCTTGAGACCACCCATTTTTGATGAGATCAGGAAGGTTAGGATGCTGCAGCCACATCATTTCGAATCTGAAGGGAGACAACGCTTGGAAACTGGAGCCCGCTTTGAGCATTATAGGATTGTGATCAGAGATCGATCGAACGCTCGCTCGTTGTATGGTGTCAGGAAACGAAATGTCCCAATCATTGGATATTAAGTAAGAACCGGTCTAACCTCCGCTGAATATTCGCTGCTCCTTGCCTATTGTTGATGCTTGCAGCAGTTAGGTTTTCTGATGCTTGCAGCAGGAGGTTTGCACGGTAAGAATATAAAGTGTTTATGATGCAAGCAAGGGCGCTTCTGCTTTATCTTGCAAAGGAGGAATATCAATTGGCAACACCTTTAGTGCCACTAACAAGATCATCCATCAGCCACTAGCAAGCAAGATCAAATCAAGCACAGCGCTACGTTGGTTGAGCCTACTGTGATATAGCAGCTATAGCAAAAGGCCAGCCAGCGAACCAGCATCTAGCTGTACTTGTTCTTAGTCTAGTCGTCGATCTGATACGATGAGGAAGGGACAGGCCCTACTAAAAAGATGATGAGAGAGGAGAATAATAATAAGGAAGAAGAGGAAGTTGAGTACCGACTGGCCAATGAGAGGGGACTAGGGCTCGTGTCAGTGGGAGGAAGGAGCTGGGCTAAAAGAAGGAATCAAGCCACGTACCACTGAATTGGTGAACCACGGCGACGCTATCAATAGGGAGAAGGGAGGAGGCAACCCTTGCTGCCCTTGAGAGTCAGTCAGTCCGTAATAATGCCTTCCGTCCATCGAGGATAGCATCCAGATTTCTTTCGAGACGACGCAATTGAAGCTCGTTGCGATGAGCTGAAGGAGAGACTATTGGAGATGATGCCGGAAGAGGACGAGGCATCCAAATCTTCCGTAAATTTCGCAGCTTGAAAGCATCTCTTCCAAGGGGGGATGTGGGAATGGCGCATTACGAATGAGCAACCTTAGCCCAGAAATAACTCGATGGATTGATCGGTTGGCACGATTCCAATTCATGAATAGGAGTCAACAGGTTCAATCTCTGTTCGATCGAAAGGGTCCAGCCCTTCGACCCCATCTAGTAGGGCACTACCTCATAGATAGGCGAGGAGTTCAAAGATTCGAGTCCCTTCCAGTCCCAGTGGCTCCATCTATGCGGTGCTCCTTCCGCCGCATCGCGGAGAGGTAGGAAAGGCGGGACGGGTCCTGGTGCACCGGTTGGAGATGAGTAGATTCAGTTTTGGTCCGGCTTTCTCCACCGGCACAAGTAGCAGCGGTGTGGAGTGCATTTGACCAAGCAAAAAGCGTCGGTACAAATAGTATCATCATGAAGACCGAACTTATACTAAGAAAGAGAGAGCGGGCCAAGAATCAAGCCTTAACAGAAAAAGACCAAAAAAAAGAGTGACATACGAATACTAAATAAATCCAACCTGTCCATAAAGATGGCTACCTTGATATCCTGGGGGAGATCACTACTTTGATGAAAAGTGGAGTTAGTCGGCAAGTCACAAGCCAAATTGGCCAATCCGTCAGCTACCTTGTTGCTTTCGCGGTAAGTGTGAGAAATAGAAGCATTCAGACCTTGCATTCTCATGAGGATCTCGTCCCACCAATACCATGTAGACCATGGCAAAGTAGAGTTAGTTCGAATGGCATCGACAATAATCTTCGAATCGCTCTCTATCCGAATATTGGAAATACCAAGCAGTCCATTGACTAAGAAGGGGGCCTGAGACCATCCAGAAGAGCCCTGGTTTCAGCAATAATATTCGTAGAAAAACCAACATTGTGGGCAAACGCAGCAATGAACTTTCCTTCCCAATTCCTGACAATACCACCCCAGCAAGAAAACGCCTTACAGTATAGGGGCGTTAGCGCAACGGCTTTCGCGCTAGGCTTGAAACCGTTGCTGCCCCATCAACGTTGAGTTTGAACTCTCCTTGTAGAGGTCGCATCCATTTAGTAAAAATGGCTTCCCTGGTGCTACAAGATAGCGGTTGAATGCGCAAGATATCCAGAATCAACCTGTGGGTAAAGCTCGGCATAATCTTCACCTTGACAAACTCCTTGATCCAGTTGAAAATTTTCCAAGTGATTTGATGAGGTGAGAGTATCTTATCCTCGAATCTCCTCCTATTGCGTTCAAGCCAGATTTCCCATGTGATGAAAGAAGGGATCATTCTGATGATAGATTGAACTTGGGATCTTTTCCTGGATAAGTTGAACCATCGAAGAACTTTGGCCAGGATAGTTTCCTGATGAAGACGCTGGATATTGAACAAGCCTTCGAAGGTTGACCAAAGACCTCTGGCAAGGTAGCTTTCCACGAATAAAGAATTCATATCTTCCGAATTGTGGCCCTAACTTTACAACATAGGGCAAAGAGCACGTGCATTTACTAACTAAATGGATCCCCTTATTTTGAATAGTATGATCAACAGGCAGCCAATCCAATACTATATAAGATAAGTAGAATGAGCTTCCAGGAAAAGACTCCAATCTTTGTCGGGACAGCCTGTTGCCAAGCATAATCAGTCCAACTTCTAGGAGGGGAACGGGTTCTGATAAGGTCCCATGCTTCCTTAATAGAAAAATATCCTTTGGGATTGCTTTGCCAGACAATCCTGTCTTCTTTATTGGTAGTAGAAATCCCTGAGGAAAGGATTCTATCAATGATATCGTCCGGCAGACACTCCACCATGTGATGAATGTTCCAAATGCCGTCTTCATTAAGAACTTCAGAAAGCCTGGGCCAACTGGTAGGGGGAGAAATCGCATGTTCAATAAGAGGGGTATCTAGTAACCAAGCATCAAGCCAAAAGTCAGTGTTCATGCCATTGCCAATCAACCACCTCGATCCAAGAAGACCTTCCTCATAACATTAACAATATCTTTCCAAGTTTTAGAACATCCATAGTGAGTACTAGCAAACCAGGCCGACGACCCATGAAGGTATTTCCTTTTGAAGAAATCAGTCCACATAGTCTTTTTGGTGAGAATGTTCCATGCAAGCTTCATACGAAAAGCTGTGGACATATCATGAAAGGATCTAAGTCCGAGACCACCTTCATTCAGGGGCCTACAAATTGGATTCCATCCAACCCAGTGGCGCCTGTGGGAATCTTCCTGATCATTAAAAAAGAAATTGGCTAGAATCTTCTCAAGTTGATCAAGAATACCCTTAGGAACCGGAATCCCTGCAAGAAGATGAATAGGCATGGAGGAGAGCACGTGTTTTATAATAATAAGACGACCCCCAGCTGAAAGGAGTTTTGCTCTCCAACCCAATCAGAAATGGACACTTGTCGGGTCACTTATCTATCTTACAAATAGAAGGCCGATCGCTTCATCTTCTTTCCTAACTGTAAGCCTAATGCCTTAGTAGCTCTTGTTGCTCTTAGTAGCTCCTGTAGCTAGGCGCATGTAGGAGAATATCTTCTTTCTCCCTTTAGTATGTGGCTTTACTTCCTTAATGTGCTTGGAGTGTAATAAGGATTCTAAGCTTCTTCTATTCCCTAGTTCGTTCATAAGGGTTAGAGCAAGATAGGCTAGCTAATATAAAATGAGATCCCTCATTTCTTGCTGTTCCTGTTGTTAGGCCAAGAGCTGGGTAGAGAGATAGATCTTATTGTTAGGATGGTAGCTTAACTTCCTTAACTAGCTGTTAGTTGAGTAAGGCCAGTGAAAGCTTCTTGAGTTATCTTCCTTCTTGCCTAAGTCTAAGCCTAATGCCTTAACTCTCCTTTTAGCTCTTAAGGGGGTTTGCTTACCCTATATCGGGCACTTAGCTTCCTTCTCAAGGTTCTCCTTCTCTTTCATCTTCCCTGATGGCCTATTAAAGCTTAAGACGAGAGTTTGGATAGCCTCATTAAGTTAGGTTGTTACTACGGCCTGTAACAAGTTTCTAAGAGAAGCTCTCTAGTCCTCCTTAGGATCTAATCTCTTCTTTTTGAAAGCATCCCTGAGTCTGATACCTAGTAAGGAAGAGCATCTGCAGCTGATTCTCCTATATATGGTTATCTGCTTTCCGCTGTTAGTTTGCTGTTTCTCTTCTGAAGGTTAGAATCGATTAGAACAGATAAGAATAGATTGGATTCTAGCTCCTCTTCTTTGTTGCTGTTGTTCTTTGTAGTTGGATGTCACTCCTGTATGTTTATATCAAGATAGGATAAATAAGAAGCAATTAGATCGTCCGGATGCTAAAGACAGGTAGCTAGGCGCATGTAGGATAGATAGAATCTACTGCCTAATTGGTTTAGCTTATCGATGTCCTTGAGTCCAATGAGGATAAAGAGTGGGCAATGATCTGACCTTTCTTTCGCGCTAAAGCAAGAGAATTAGGAGTTCGTCTCTTCTTTCTTTCTTTTCATATCTTCTATAAGATGTTCCAGGAGCGCTGGGATCCCCCTCTCTCACCGTATGAGGGGATCCCGAGCGTCGTTAAGAATGGCTTCTAAAAGTAGAACTGTTCCTTACTAGCTGAGGTAGAAAGCTAAGAGCAAGAAGTCTCACTCCGTTCCTTACTCTCGTAACTCACTCCTCTTACAGCTATAAGAGTGATGCCTTCCTCTATTCCTTGTAATAAATAGGGCAGTCAAGAGGCTATAAGTCAAGAAGTGCATCTTACAACCTATCTTCCTATATATGGTTATCTGCTGTCTGCTGTTAGTTCTTGACAGAGGTTGAGAGGAGACTAGGGTGCCCTAACGGTACCTCATTCAATCCTTAGTTAGCTTCTTGAATAACTCTAAGCAAAGGAGTCTTGTTTCCCCTATTGACGGTCATACTTAGGTGTAGGACTTACATGAACTTCCTTAACTAACTTGCTGTTCTCTAAGGAAGTGTACTAAATCAACGTTATCCTTCTGTTACATCTTCCCTGAAGGCTTCTATTAAGCATTTCAACGATCGTTTAGCTCTCCTCATGAGTTCCCCTATTCTAGTTCTTTTTAATAGGCCTTTTGGTTCAATGAAAATGGTAATATAACTAGTTTCCTTCATCTAATAGTTAGATAGGTCGTCCCTTCAGGAGGTAAAGGCTGCTTAAGGTGTAGAAGTACCTCTTCCCGAGTGGCTCAACATCTGCAACCGATGCTGTCTCACTCAACGATGAGTCATCACTCTACGAGTTTCCTCATTCCTGTGGTTGGGACTTCCCATGCTATAACTATAGGTATAGTATGTATAAGATTGTCTTGTCTCCCATTCTATTCCATCTTTCCTAGTAGCAGTAATAGTAGTTAGCTCTTACATTCCCTTCCTTTCTAGCTTCTAGGATGTAGCTTTAGGATGTTTAAGAATTCCTCTAGTAGCTTCCTATCCTAGTAGTTCCTATCCCAGTAAGTGGCTAGGTTGTTAGAGAGCGGATGATAGAACTATAGCATTAACGTCCGTTGTTATCTATCGTCCGCTAACTAGGGGAAAGAGAAGACAAAGTAGGAAAGGAATAGCTAATCTTGATATAGGAAAAAGGGAAGAGATAAAGAGAACTATAAGATTAGAAGAAGAGTCCGGGTTCTAAGATGTACTTATTGATGGGATTCTTCATTCAAAGAGCAGCTAAACCCTCTAAGGAATAAAAACCTAAAGTTAGGAAGGAAAATGCTTAAGAGAGGCAGGCCTTTAACTCTATACCCATAGAGAGGGAAGGAAGGAGTTAGCATAGTAAAGATAGAACTTAGAATTCTTACTTTGTAAGCTTACTGGAGGAAGATAGAACGATATAACTATTAAGAGAACTAGAGGAGAGCCTAGAGTTAGAATTGCTTGGGAAGGCAGGAACTATTATTGAGGTAATAAGGTCCTTCACTTAGGGCAATAGCAGGGAAAGAGAGAAGTTCACGCTCTCCAACTAAGAAGCACTTCTATCCCAAATCATTCTATGAAAAGGGTCGGTCAGGTCGGCCAACCAAGAAGCCGATTCCCTCATTCACATGAGGTAACCAACGCAAACCTAGAGATAATGGTATCTCAAAGGCATAGGGAGATTTTACCTTTCGGCAAGAGAGATGCAACTATCCTTAAAGCTCAATAAGAGCTCAACAGGCGATGGTAAAGAGACAACTGTCTCATATTGGAAGTGAGTTTTCTTACTTATTAATATTCACTTCGCAATAGACCAAAGCGTCAGCTTGATCATCCGGGATCATAGATATCTATGAAACGAAGGAGACGAAGGCACTTTGTTCCGAAAGGAACGAAGGAAATCCACACCTAGTCAAATCAAACTGACAGGGAAAGGCAGTGGGACTCCTCAATAATCTCTTTGTAGACATATGCGGAGCATTTTCAATAGAAAGCCGTATTTAACCACCCGAAAATTCCGATACATCGCTCTGGTTAGGTGACCGAAGAGGCATAGTTGGACTCTTAAACCAAGTCCAACCACACGTCGAGAGACTTCTCAATCTCTCCGCCACGAGCGCACCGATAGCTAAAATAAGCGCATTCAAAAATGTGTTTGATAATCTAATCTAGTCTTTCTTCTTTATTGAGTCGTTCTCACTCACGGAACGTCTGTCTATATGGCTGATGGCTTGCTTGTAATCTGGTTAGGGTTTACGTACTGAACAGTGACTGAATCTCTTTTTTGATAAGATGAAATGACTGGTCTCTTTAAAGTCCCTTGGCTCAATAAGGTGGAGTGGAAGGAGGGGCCCCTCCCAACCAAGAGGGGACCAAGTAGAACGGTCCCCGTTTAGTTCGTGCAGTTCTCCCGCCGGGGGTTAGGATGGCAAGACTCCGAGTGGCTTAATTTCTTCCTTTAGGTCGGGTTATGCAATAGATGGATGGGGCAGCGGAAGTTCCATGATTTTTGAATATGTAAAGACATGTGATCTGAGTCAGGTGAGTCGAGTGCTTTTCCGGGGTCGGAAGATAGAGCCAGCCTAGCCCCATGCTAATTATCTAAATTCGTCGTTTCAGAACCACCCACAGAAAAGAAAAGCTTATCAGCGCCGGATAGATAGGATAGGAACAGTGGATTTTCATACTGAACCTACAAAAATGAGAGTTTCGCGTAAGCAAAGGGAGGTTGAGTTCCGGCTGATAACAACCAGACCTGCCGATAACACCTAATGAGATGAGAATGAGAACCTGGAAGGCCTGCTGCTTGATAAGGGGAAAACTCCTGTTTGACTTCGATTTCAAAAATGAGATCCAGCTTTTGATTTGCTAGAATCAGAATCAATATCTCTCTTTTTCTTACTTAAAAGTAATCTGAATGACTGATATCATAAGAAAAAAAGAACATGAACCTTTCTCGCTTACCTTGTCATTCAATAAATTTGTCCCCCTTTCATCTCTCTTTCTTATAAGAACTCAGAAGATTCACTTTTTGGCCCGGTCAAGCTCTTCCAGCCGGAAGGAAGAGGGGGTCTGAAACTAGCTCAAGTTGAATTTGTTGCAAAAGGTCTTTCCGATGCTCTTGTTCTCCAAAAAAACCACAGTTCTGAAATGATTAACAGCAGGGGATAGACGTCATAGGTCCTCTGGCCTAGGTAGATAAAAAAAAGAGGATACTCTGAAGACAAGGCGAGTGGAGAACCGTTGCGAGAACGGTGCTTGCTAGTAGGGAGCTAACATCCTGTTGCTAGCAGAAGTGTCCACAGGTATTGCTCGTATGCCTGCGGGCAGCAAAAGTAACGTCAGCTTTGTTATCCTGGGTCTAATCTTACTCCGGCTCGTAGTAGGAAAGAGTCAATATCCATATCCCTCACTGCGCTCGGTCAGCTCTGTGGGTATACAGTCCACTGCTTCTGTCCACGGTATACCTTATACAGTCCAAGAGCCCCTTAGTCCCGTAGTCCCGTCGGTTCGGTCGGTATCGTCGCCCTGCTTCGTTCCAGTCTCAGGCTATAGTCTCCAATCCTATCTTTCGTGAGCAGTGAACGCCCGCGAAAAGTCTATAATCTCCGTCCCGCTCTGAAGAATCCTCCTTTCGCTTGGTCACTCCTACGCTTTCTTTTCTTTATGTTCTACCGCTAAAAAATAGTATATGACGCTTCCAACCAACCTTTCTTAGCCAGGCCGGCCCAATACAGTAACCTCACTTTTTTTTTTATAAAAATTAGCTCGTGTCCATCCATATCTGCAGATTCTTTTTCTTTAATGAACTTGGCCACTTCACTTTAGCCGATGTCAGTGTTCGATAAGATGCCGCTTCCACCCATTTGGTAAGGAGACAGCAAACGTAGGAGCTTGATTTAGTTAGATCCCGATCGGCGCATAGTTTCTGGGCAAGCGCAACGGGTTGGGCAAACAAGGCCCCTGAGATGAGAGTAGTTGGTTGACCTTCGCGGTATATTCTAAATGGGAGTGCTGCTTGGTGGGCGGGATACCCCCTGCCTGAGGGTCGGGTTCGACTGATTAGTGTAGGATATACATGTAGGATCTACGATCATTGGCAAGGTCACTTCAACAAAACAAAAGCAGCATGCGCCACGCCAAGCAAGACTTGACTCAACGACTTCAAGCCGTAGTAGCCTACCGCCCTTAGAGGAAAAATGCCTCGCTCAGCTCACAAGGAAGAAAGCTGTAGACGAGTGCTATCGACTCTTTACGGGACGAGCCTGATCTTCTTAAAAAAAAAAGGGCGAATATCTGACATCATCACATTTTAGTTAGTAAGATGATGGATGCGTCTACTCCTTCCCTTAAAAATACATAATAAGGCTTTCCAACTAACTTGGTATTCATTCAAGGGCCTTCTCTTTCGTTCGGGATAGTATGTATACCTATTTCTTATCGATTCTCTCCCCAATGGAGTACGCGCCTGACTGAAGGCCGGCAAGCAGAAGGAGAGTCGTTCGTAACAGAGAAGACGACTGGACTGAGCCGACTATGAGAGAGTAATAGCAATGATAGAGATCTTTCTTTGTGGCGTACTCAGTGGTTTATTACCAAAAGCACTAAAGGACTTCTTTGGTGAATTCTTTCTTCACCTCCTCTTTTGTCTTCAAACAGCCCGTCCGTCTCGGCGAGGTCGTCACATGCTAAGGGGGAGGACACACGACCCGAAAAGTGGGGGAAGACACGACCAGCAAAGTGTTAGTTAGGTCAAGTAACTCCTCATTATATCTGATCAGCAATTCAGAATGGAGACTCAATTCCATGTAAGAATGAGACGGCAAACTTAGTTGGTGGCGGGAAGCTGAAAAACTACAGGGCGCGCTCCTTGTATAGTAATGGCCCAGCAACCCTACTATACAAGGGGCATTCAAGCTTGCCCTTTACTAGTATAGGCGGGGCCCTATCTATTAGTTTAGCCAAGGGGGAGCAGAAGATCTTATTCCTTTTAGTTCAGATGATGAGCATGACGGAGATAGTACTTCTTCTGCATCTTCAGATGACACGGACTATGAGCCGCAAGAGGGAGTGGTCTTACTGGACCCTTGCACTGAGGATGAGTTTCTTCCGACAGTGGATTACAGAAGTGGCAGAACCGCCACTATTCAATTCAGCATTGCCTCTTTTTTCAGGTTACTACAGAGGTCCTAAAACTAATCCAGCCCAACATGTCCCTGCTCATTTCCAGGAAGTCCGTGAGAGACAAATGCAACTGTGCATGCAGCCTGCACATGATCCGCCCGAATAAATAGGGGGTTCTAATCCACTCCACTCAAGACAACTGAAGGCCCTATTGAATTAAGGGGAGAATAAGCAGATGGCTATGACTTCAGAAGTCATTCGATTTTAAAATCATAACAAGACCAGGACGACTATTCCTATTGATTGATCGGTCTCTCCCCGAATCACCGGCATGGATCAGTGACTCTCGAGGAACTCGGTAGCAAGGGATCGGACGAACACACACGAGTATGGAGCCAACTCCTTTATACTGGATCCTGATCATAAGCACTCCTCAAACCCATATGCGAGGTCAGTACCTGCGTTATTGGGGTTTGGGGACCCTGTTCGCTGTCTCTCCCCCAGAAAGAGAAGCGTTAGTGGGAAAAATCAACCCTTCCTTGACCCCCTCAGATAAGACTGAATAAGGAGACCGTTCTTTAGGGATTCTTTTCCCATCGGGGATAAATAGAGGTAGGTAGGTCCTATTGGAAATAATCGAATTATACAACGAAGTGGCGGATAAGTTAGTAGCTATAAATCTAGTCTAAAACCGAGAGGGAAGGCTTATTAGCCCTTGACTAATAGGGGCAGTGCCAGCGGGAACAGAATTCGCATCGGAACCTCTACGAGAGCAACACTATACTTTTCTTTATGGACCAAAGCTATTCCCCATTGAAAGTTGAGAAACTTATCTCTTTACATGAGATCATCAGTGAAGAATAATATGGGGTTCCGGACTACAAGAGTTAGAACGAAGAAGATGAAACGCAAAAACAAAGAAAAGGAAAAAGAGAGGATGGAGAGATTAAAGCGAGAGAGAAAGAGAGAAGTCCAAAAAAGAAATCGGAATAGTACTAGGGATAGAGGGAAATGAGGCGACGAAGAAAGCCAATTGGCTTTGTCCAACTGCCTCCTGTTCAATCGAACCGGACGGAGAGGAGGCTTTGAGTCGGAAGGCGCGTCTAGCCCTGACTACACGGATTTGACTACACGGAACGATGACTACACTAGACCTGACCCATACTAGAACTACACTACATATGACTCAAAGCGGTGAATGGTCACGGTCCTACATGGATTAATAGGCCCCTCTCACGTAAAGCCGGAATGAAAAACAAGGCTTGATGGAACGGAACTATAAATCTAAGTCACGGAATCGAACGGGGGAATTCCTAAAATCAAGCTTTTTGGATGGGACTGCAAATGACATAAGCAGGAAATGCAATATTGACAGTTGTATCCAAAGCCGAATAAAACGATCTTACCTCCGAAGGAAGCGTCACTCTTCCGAGGGTTAGGATCAAGGGTTGGTCGAGTGAGTCTTTAACTTCCCTCTCCCACAACCACTTAGTTTCATCCGAAGGTGAGAAATGGATCCCATTAATGCGAGTGAGTAAACAACTAGTTATGGAGTCTAATTCCTAATCGTTGAGATTTCTCCTTCAGCCGAAGTTCCAAGATAACTCCTCGCCAACCAAATCATAAAGCTCTGTATCGATAGGTCTTTCTTGTTGGGAACTCTGTTTTGAGGGTGGTTTCCCCAATTTCTATGTTGAAAGGAAAGGAATAACAAGAGTGGAGGGGAGATCAGCCATACAAAAACCTCCCAAAACTGGACCAATTCACCTTTACCCACTTGGAAGCGGACCCCTTTCAGGAACTCTAAGTACCCATTCCGAATGCCTCTCCAAACACTGCACCCGTAGGTAGAGCGAACCACTCCGCTGTCCCAAGCAAAGTTCCTACACCCATACTTGACCCTTTTCCATAGGCACGCAGATTCTTCACCAAGCCTCCAAACATTTATCCAAGAGTGTTGAGTTCATGTGCCAGTGTATTCGTGTTTGACGCTTGGATGGTTAAAAAATCAGAGGTTGTTTCCTTTTTCCTTTCTTTTCCTTTTTCTTCTAAAGCTGCCCATGTTAGACCTATCAGGTTCTTGTTCTTTCACTTTGAATACATACTTTGATTCTAGTCAGTAACTGTTGGCTCAAAACTCTTAGGATGTGGGTACCTTTTCAGGTCCTCGCGATCCTCCGAGCTTAGGCTGTGCCGACCTCCTGGAACTCAAGCTTTCCTTTTTTCTCGAGCAGGGCGCCGGGGGTGTACCTGCAAAAGACACTATGACGCTCAAGTGAGAAAGAGTCTCAGTAGAGGGGAAGAAATGAATGACTGGATCAGATGATCATACCTATACTGGTTTGCTTTTCTAGATCGATGCAGGTACACATTTGGAAAGAGTTAGGACTCTGTTTAGATGGATTGGCGCTAATCACTAGCGTGATTGGCTTTATTCCATTGAAGCCGTTGCTGTTTGAGCTGGTGATG
The DNA here is from genome assembly GCA_015143295.1 of Tetracentron sinense. Classification (NCBI taxonomy): domain Eukaryota; kingdom Viridiplantae; phylum Streptophyta; class Magnoliopsida; order Trochodendrales; family Trochodendraceae; genus Tetracentron; species Tetracentron sinense. The sequence continues at coordinate 182,934 of JABCRI010001121.1, read as the reverse complement.
CCACGTGGGCCGTGGCAGCGGGTTTGTAGAGTCCTGATTAGGAAGGGAACTAGATTCCCAGTTTGGACTGGTCTCTCTTGTCTTCGAATCAAACACGATTAGGGAGATCCGTTCTCCCATTCTTCCACGTGTCTGCCAGTCTGGGTCGGAGTGACTGAGCTCGGGAGCTTGGGAGGTCGGCAGGTCGGACTTGCCGTGATTTGAGTGTATCTCGAGGACACGTGTACGGTCGAGATGTTTGCGAGATATATGGCACCTACATCGCCCCCTCTCGGGAGCTCGGGTTTGGTCGAGAAGCCGAGGTGCCGAGAAGTGAACCGTCGCCTGTCTTTTCAAAGGGCCTCGATAAGCGGTTTTGGCGGCTTTTTTGCTGCGCACGTTTTCCTGAGCAATTTTGGCATGCTCCTTTGAAAGAGAGCAGTCACGTCTCTCCAGAGAGACGTGCTGGGCTGGGAGGTTGTGGTTGCCTATAAATAGAGGACTTGCTCCTCCGACTTTGCATCACTTGCTAATTTGGTTCTAGGATCTCTTATTAAAAGGCAAGTCCCCTAACTCTTTCTTTTCTACTTCGGTGAAAGTCATCTAGGGTTTAGTTGTGACAATGGTGGTGTTCAGTAGTTCAGATAACCCTAGGGAAGAAACCCACCCTGATAGTGGTGTTGCGGCCATGGATACTGATCCTGGCCAAGGTTCTGGGGTTGTAGGAGATGGTGCAGTGTCTGGAGGAGGTGTTTTGGGCATGAGCAGGGAGCCCAAGTTTGGATCCCTGCTCTGGATGAAGAGGCCATGGCGGCCGTGGAAGCAGAGTCTTCTGAACCTAGGGAGGGCATAGATTATTTTATTTAAATGTACGGGATTCCGCCCTGTATCCATGTAGAGTGGGGGCTTTTTCTAGGTGAGCCGGTAGGACAAGGTCAAATCAGTAATGCCTTTGGTCAGTTTAGGTCGGGTCTCAGGTTGCCTTTCCATCCTTTTGTTAGGAAGATGCTTGACTTCTATAAACGTGCACCCGGGCAGGTGAACGGAAATTTTTATAAGATTCTTTGTGGAGTTGCTGCCCTTAGGGATGGGCATAACCGTTCAGGTCGGTCTAGAGGAAGTCCATTATACCCAAAGGATGAAACAATGCCCTGATAAGGAGGGGTTTGATTACCTTACTCGTAGGAACTATGAGAGACATCTTGTCTACGGGATTCCGGATTCGGACAAGGGCTGGGATGACCAGGCTATCCGCGTGTCAGGGGAGTTCGATTACGGCGATGTTCCGTTGGATCAGAGAGAGGGTACTAGAGTTCCCCGCCGGTTTTGTTCTGAAGGTAGATTTTCTCTGTTGTGAGTTGGTGTAGTGATGTTTGCCTGATCTGATTCTCTTGTTTTCTTCCTTGTACGGTGACGGCCTACAGGGTTCTCCTGCTGAGACGCCACAGATCAAGGCTAATCTACATGCTCTGTTCTCGTTAAAGGACGCCGAGCGCCATTGGGAGTTTCTGCTGGGGCGGCCTTCTAAGTTTGGTACCATAACAGTTGCACAGCCAGCTGTTGCAGGACAGGTCGGTCAGACCCCCGTTGCTGTGCCGATTGCTGAAGGAGACTGCTGCACTTCCCGTTGCTATCACTACTGCAACCATGCCTCTTAATGTGGAGGAGTACGAGCTGAAGGACGTTGTTGAGTTGGAGCCTCCAGCTAAGTTTCAGAGACTTAGGAAGGGCTTGAAAATCAAGGGTAGTGGTTCCGCGAAGTCGAATGATTCTTCAGCCGTGGTGATTCCGCGTGAGAGTGCGGGGAGACCGGTCACTCGTTCCAGGAGTCAGAGACCTCCTCGGCAACAGCAGTAGCAGGTCGGCGGAGTTGAAGCCGAGGTGGGAAAGCAGCATGAAGCTGGAGCTGTGGAGAAGGTCCAGTCTGTTGCACAGGCATCGTAGATGTTGTTGTTGTTTCATCAGTCAGGAAGGAGACGGAGAAGAAAAGTGATCCCCGCGTCGCTGGAGGGAGGTCGGAGGAAAGGTTTGGGGCTGGCCGAGGTGGGTTGGGCCCGGCCCGATTGAAGACATCACACCTCATTAGTTCTAATTCCGGCTTTACGTGATAGGGGACTTTGAAATACGTCCTGGTTGCCTCTGTTTGAGCTCGCTCAAGGAATCCCGCTGACTCCTAGTGATTCTTTTACTTTTAGGTTCCGTGACTCCATGCTCTTCCGATGTGGCAATGGCCGTGGTGGAGGGTGCTCGGCTTCCTCTAGATATCCAGAAGGTTGCTTATGTTGAGCCCGTACAAGAGTTGTATGGAGAGCACTGTCAAGCTTTGACCACGGTGGGTCGGATCACGCTGGAAGGTTCTGTTTTGTTATTTGGGGTTGACTTCAACTGATTGTTTGATTGTTTTGCAGCTTTTATGTACTTCTTATGAGATGAACCTTGTTCTGAGGAGCGCCCAAGCAAAAATAAAAGAGCTTACTAATGAAAGAAGGGCCTGTGATCGGGAGATTGCTAGTCTGAAGATGGAGCTGTCTGCTGCCGACCAGAACCCGCATCTTGCCAAGATGGGCTGGCAAGATATGCAAAATCGAGTAAAGTCTGCTGAGTTTTTTTTCCATAGAAGCCGAGAAGAAAATCCGGGAAGCGGAGAAAAGGGCCCTGGATGCTGAGAAGGTGGCGGCCGAAGCTCGGCGTGAGGCCGCTGCAGCTGCTATTCAGCTTGAGACGGAGAGGCAGACAGCTAAGTCGGAGAAGGCGGAGCTGAAGGAGTATTTCCAGGGGCAGCTCAACATCAAGGTAAAGAAGGCCTTTGAAGATGGATATGCGAGGGCTGTCCAAGACTGCGGTCTAGATGTGGCTTCGGAAACGGCACAAGGCGAGGATGCGCAAGATGGCGAGGAGGTCGTTGCCGAGACAACAGGTGCACCAGCTGAGGGTAAAAAAGGCTGAGGAAGATGTTGTGATGAAAGATGACAAAATGATCGTTGACGCTGCTGGGGCAGAGACTACTGTTGCAGTAGAGATCGTTGGTGTAGAGGAACGTGCTGATGTTGTAGTTGGGGGAGAGGATGCAGGTGTGGAGAGAGAGGTCAAGGTGAAGGATGGCGAGTCGGTTCAGGGCGCCGACGCCGAAAGCAGAGAGTAAGAACTATTGTTGTTTCCGTCCGGCTGTTTCCAGGGGGTTCCCGAGGCCGTGACTTTGATGATGTTGGTGTGTACCCACCCTTTCCACCAATGGGTAAGCTTCAATGGGTTCCTGTCTGCTTTTTTTTTTTCTTTAAAGAAAGGAAGCTAACGAAAGAAAGCGAGCTCAACGAAACAAGCGAAGCGAGCAGCAGGAGAAGAAGATCGGTAGTAGAAGGTAACGAACTAGAGACTCAGAGAGAGATCAGAAGCGAAACTCGGCAAGGAGAAGGCTGAACCCAGGTGCTACACTACAATAGGCGTCACCTGGGGCCGCACGACTCAGGCAGACTCTCTACCCGTGCGCGTGCCTATGTCGTAAAGGGTATCAGAGCGGAGTTTTGGGTAAATGCCCTTTCGATTTCTGCTAATTCTCTTCTTGTTGCACCATGTCCAAGCTTGACGATAGCAGTGGAGCGCTGTCTGCGGTGGCTGTTGCTAAGGAAAGACTCAAGGATCGAGTGACCCAACTTGATGGCAAGGTCGACCATTTGGGCGGACAAGTGTAGACTATGGCAGAAAGGCAGGATAATCAGGAATCGTTGGTCACCAGACGCTCGCTAATGAGTACCGCGTCTTCCCAGTGAAGGAGAGCCGCCTTCATGGGGCCTCAACGATCCCGGTGGCGATGTCCAAAGCGTGACGGACCAGGTCAAATTGAGGAGCTTGCTGTGGAGATAGGTCTCCGGTTCGTGAACCGAATGTCTCACCTGGCGACTCCAGACGCATTTGAGTCCCGGAACCACAGCCATTCAACGGGATCCGAAATGCCAAGGAAGTTTCTCATCCTCTGGGACATGGAACAGTACTTAAAGGCTGTTCGTGCCCCCCTTTTGACGACCAAGTCACAATGGCAACAATGTATCTCTCTGGGGATGCGAAGCTGTGGTGGCGGACGCGATATGAGGACGTGCTGGAGGGCCGTTGCGAGATCAACGCCTGGGAGGAACTAAAGAGGGAGCTCAAGGAAAGGAGCAGTTCCTGCCTGGGAACGTTGCATGGCTCGCACGAGAGTCCCTGATGCGGCGTTGTATTATTGTAAGTTCACTGTTCGAGAAAATCAAAGCAGACCATGGGGGACTGACCCGAGCTATAGACAAAGAAGGACTTTGATAGATAGAATAACACACTCAGACATCAAAAAGAGGGCTACTTCACTATGAATGGTAACATATGAATTGAAACTAATGCGACGGGTGTCAATTACCAAAAACGACTCGACCACTAACTCAGTCCCGCGGGACAAAATTGTCCTCGAAGGGATGCGAAGAATATTTGAAACCACTCTCGAACCATCACACGGATTCCGACCCAACTGCCCATGATATGGTAAGAACGGAATGGAAAGGCAAAAAAACGATTCTATGCGCAGACGTGAAAGCTCTATCGATAGAAGCATTCTAGCCTTATATTTATATAACTTATTTAGAGAGGAACGATTCCCTCGTCTGAGAACCGCCATTCACGCACGAAACGGAGAGAACCTAAACAAAAATGCAGAAGTGAGCGTACCCCAAGGCTCTCCTCTCTCCCCCTTTTTTAGCCAACACCATCAACCATTGAAAAAGAAAGGTGGTCAAAGCCAAAAATCAGATGAATAGAAGGAAAGGAGATCAGAAAGATACGCGGACGACTTTACTATAGTATAGGTCGGATGTTTCCGTGAGCAGTAAGCAGCAGATCCCCCCTTATTTTGGGAAAGCTGGTGGCCGCGTGTGAATTCTTTCAAGGCAAGGGGCGGCCTGATTCGTTCGGTAGATCCGGTCGAGGTGGTTTTCGTTTACCAGCGCGTAGGTGGTCTAAGTTCCTATGACCTAGTCTTTCTGGCCCCTGTGAACATCTTTTCTTAATGTATTAAAGAGGGCCTCTCTAACCGGTGAAAAGTGGTGGGTGTCCACTAACGGCCATTCCTGGCTCGGCTCCAATAACGCAATTCCGGGAGGAGTCGGTATAAGGGCACTGGACCCCTTCCGACCTGGAGAACGTGTGACGCTGGGTCGGGGTTTGGTGAACCAACTGGTCGCTCCTCTAGTTGAAGTATCGGGCCCCTTTTTCGTTGCCTAGGTTACACCTTCGGAATACCCCAGAAGGGAATTTTGCTCTACTCCCCCCAATCTTAACTTTACGCCACGCCGACTCTCCGTCGTGGAATTAGACCCAGGGGAATCTCCATAGGAACTAGTCCCTCAGATTTCGCACGTAGGAGATCGAGACACAGCCCCAGGGCTATGGGGAAAGATGTAGATCGATCGCCCTAGATAGACAACTACATAGA
>JABCRI010001121.1:35000-175000 GCA_015143295.1 Tetracentron sinense | reverse complement strand
TAAGAAGCAACTTCTTAATCTGGTCTTGTTACGAATCAAGTTCTCTTTTCGGTAAGAAAGGAGGCCCCGAAAGGAAGGAGGAAAGTAAGCAAGAAAAGAAAGCAGCCAGTAAGACAAGAAAGAAGGCCCATATTAAAAGCGATTTCTTCCGAACAGGAGCGGTGAACAAGCAAGCAACGGTTGAGCCTTTAAGTGATAGGGGAACGCTTAGCGCTCCTCCGTTGCTTGTTCCTTCCCTATCTCGTAAAGCTGCGGTACGAGAATCATTGACTTTGGGTATGATTGAATCTCCCGGGGGGCAGCGCCCTTCTTTAAATCATAAATCCATCCATCAGTGGTGTTCCATCCAAGTGATAGTGATGTTCCGTCTACAGCTCACCTCATTGACTCAGTAGTTAGCGTTTCACCTTCCTATTGATAGATCCAATTTCAGATGGAATGCCAATTAGCCCCTTTGTATAAGATAGGGGCCAGGGTCATACTAATGAAATTGGACGAAATGAATATCCCGCTACGGAGATAGCAAATGCTCTGTAAAAGCTACAACATATACGGGTGCAGTTGGAGAGCGAGATCGACAAGTTGAGATGGATTTAGATCCGGACCCCGAAGCGACCGGGACTAAATCAATAATAGATACAACTAGGGGGGGCACCCGGAACCGGATATGAAATGAGCTATGACTAAGGATATTCCTCCCTTTACGGAACTGAAAGAGGTGCATTAACACTCGACGCTGCTCTGTTATTGGCGAATGATCCGAAAGAATCGAATCTTTCACATTCATTCAAAGTATGTATCCGTATATTAGCCAGATAGTGCACCAATGGAGTCAACTCAATCTGCATTCCATGAGTGGCCTGGACGTATCGTATATAACATGGAGACTGCTGTTCCCACCTCCTTTCCCTGATTTTGTACTCAAAACACCGCGGACCGGCAGCCATTGACCGCTCTCCACATCTGCTCAATACTTAGGTCAGGACCCGGTCTTTAAAATCAAAACAGATCCTTATGTTCCCTGCTGAGTCGTTCCTAACTGGAACTATGTTGGCAAGCTTTTGTGACAATTGGATGTTGCTTTTGTTCACTTCATTGTAAAGGGCCTCTTAAGAAAGCCAAAGCAGCCGCCTCACTTAGCTTAGCTAAAACCAGTTAGCAGATCGCTAACACACTTAACTGACACAAAAGTCAAGCACTTTCAAAAAGTGAAGGATAAAAGAACATTCCTTCTTTCTTCCTTATTTTGACAGCAGTTTCAGCACCTTTTAATGAAAGAGTCACAAAAGAAAGTTCAGTCAAAAGCGCTCAGATACGCCGTCAGTGTGATTACTTTTTGATCAACCAAGAGTACGTCTACCCTTGGCCCGAAGGCTCAATGCTAGGATGTGATACGATGTTCAGGGTAAGAGGAAGTGTTTTAGTCCTTCTCATATCATACATGCAGTATGCCAGACCAGAAAACAATTGACCTTCTTTGATCTAGCAAAACAATATGCAATCTCTGGTGATTTTCAGAGATCATCCAAAGGAATCGAGTAGTCGAAGAGTACAGTGCAGTACCAGTGGAGGTAAGAACACTGTTTTATAACATATTGTTTCAAAACCCAGCTTGAACCTAACCAACCACCATACTCTCCCCAGCGAACTTCCAGATCGTCAACCTCCTTCGGGTTGACCTCTCTAGCTTTCTTTCGCTCAAGGAGCCACCATCTTACCATACCCTTAGAATAGCAGGTCAGCACAGCCCTCTCGGGGAAGGCTAACCAAATCCGAAGAGGAAGAGGATGGACACCTCCTGGCCGATGAAGTAACAGATCGAATCGAAGCTTTTGTCTATTCAATCTTTTGTGGCCTAAACGGCTAAGCACTTTATAGCCAGCTCCATGTAAGCGAAAGCACAAACGTCCGCTTTTCAGCTCTATTTTGAGCTTCTCAACTACACATAGGATAGCCAATGAGAATGTCAAAGCATTCATCATCCGGGCAGAGATAGGACTCAAGTCCACACCTCGACCTTCCAAGACAAAGCGCTTGGCAAACTCACAAGCGCCTGAAGAAGAAATCCATGATTTGAATGGAGATATGGAAACTCCTAAACGTCTCAACATAATGTTGTATTTAGCCGCTACCAAGGCATCACTGATGACCGTCACCAAGCAATGCGTACTTTCTAAACTGGACTCCTGGATACGCTCGTTCAGCCGCCATCCACACAAGAAGATGGTGTGTGAGAGCGAATAGCGGCCATGAGCTGAAGAAAGCTAGTGGCTGACCGGTTTGGAACCTTAACTCAACACGCTTTCCTGGAACACGCCAATGGCGAGTCAAAAAGACATTGTTGACAAGGCCCTCCCCTACCCAAGCCACAGCAATCTCATGCGGCAGTAACAACTTAGCGAACTCCTGTTGTAAATCGTTTTTAAACCGATCCGTTGCACTCTTCAAAGAAAATGAATCGAGTTCCTTTCCATTGACCCATTTGAAAGGTCGTGTCTGATCATACGTACAATCCCCCCCTCACAATGGTCTAACACCAAACCTTCAAAGGCCTAACCAGAGATTGACGTAACTGGGAACCTATGGCGAATACTCGCCTTTTCCCGGCTCCTTCAATTGAGTAAGCAATCTTACCAGGAGGAAGACCACTTGGCGAATACAGTGCAGTTACTTTATTAATGCAAGTGCAAAGATTCGTGGTGGCGTCCTCCCAGGCATCCACAGAAGGTCTCATAAACTCAAACGCATAGGTTTTGTAAGGCACAATAAGTTCCCCAATCCAAGAGGAGCTAATCTCCTTCACTGGATTCCTATACGAATTCAGAAAACTCCAGACCTCACCCAATCATGCTTGGAAGGCGTTGGTCCAAAATACAGGATTCGATCCGATGGAGGGAACAGACTTCCAAGAAAGCAGCCAAACGAGTCCTAAATTTAAGGGGACTCGTGAGGCCCATGGAATGTACCGATGAAGAGGATCAAGAGCGTCTTTATAAAACATTATATAAGAATACACTTATGATCTTCACCGAACTCCCACTCTTCTGTAATCGATTTCAAAGTGGATCCGGTCCATTTTGGAGCGACCTTGATCAGCTTCGCAACCGAGAAGAGTGAAAGAGAAAACTCAGGAGGTCGGCTCGCGCGTCTCTTCGCTTAATCATATTCCGATTCAAAGACGGGATACATTGAGGCAGGCCACTTCGTGTCAATGACACGTTGACGGAATACCTTTCGGTACGATCAAGAGATCCACCGTCAAAGACTTGCAAAGAATGAGCGCAAGTATTCAAGTAGAGAGCCATGAACAACCAATTCGACTGACGTCTAAAACGCACCACCCATGTTACAAACAAGTAAGTAGCCACACAGACCTCCTTCGTGAGACCACCAAAGACTGCCAATAGGATCTTTTCAAAGATACCAAGAAGCTGTCGAGCACTTTCCTGCGGTCCTCTGCCAAGACCGCGATCCAATGCGCTCTACTAAGTCGAATCAAGTTTGAATTGTTTTCTTATCCAAAATGGGCACGGATATAAAAGATTTTCGCCTTTTCTGACTACTATGGTTAAGCTTGCCAGGAGGTGGGCAAAAAGGTATCAACCAAGAGAAAGATCTCAAAATGTTGGTGAACCAGGGAAGTTCACAAAGACCTGGACGACGCGTCCTTGGTTATCAGTGAGATATTCTTACACCCTCCATGACGCCACTAGGCCTTCATCGTCATATACTAGCGGGACACGAAAATGTCTCCCAAAAGACTCAGATACGCGGAGAGTGAGAAAGTCTCCCAACCCCCACCTGTTGTGAACAGGGACGGTGCCTTCAGACACAGTTTGTAAGTGAAAGGGAATTTGATATTCAATCAAACGATCGGTTAGTCACTCTTTCCTTCCCTGCTCGGTAAGTGACTCATTCCTTCCTGCCCCCTTTTGCTTTAAACGGTAGGGCAGAATTTTCTGCAAAGTACGGGCCTACCTTTCTTCCTTCCTTTCCTTCGGTCAGTACCTTTGGAGTCTGTCTGTTATAGGATTTCTTAGGGAGTGCTAGTAATATTGATTAGGTTTGGTAAGGTTTTTGATAGAGGGTACTATCGGCTTGGGTAATTATTAAAAAAAAAGTAATAGGTATTTAACCAAGAGAGTGCCAAAAGCAAGGGCGGCTTCACTTGAAAGAAGCCCGAACGAGATTCTATAAAGGGGGATGAGGGGGAGTCAGGTTTCAACACTTGAATAGGAGATTTACCACTTAGAACGGGCATACGATTAATCAAATAACATGCAGTTAAGACAGCTTCTTACCAGTATTAGGTACCTTCATCTCGGTGAGAAGAGCACGGCAAAAGATGCCGATTTTTCCGCTCAGCTACTCGCTACTCCATTCTTTTGGGGGTATATGGACAGGTAGTTTGCCTTGTTCCTGCAGATAAGCTTGAAAGTTATTGGCCCCGATCTCAAAACCTGAACATTTATACCACACTGAGTTTTTTTCATCTTATGAAATAACTGGAAAATCAAAGGAACTTCATTCTTAGATTTCATAAGATAGATCCAAGTCACTCTAGAATAGTCATCAATGAAGGAGACAAAAGACTTATAAAGAAAGGAATCGGAATTGACCGATAGCCAATGCTAACAAGCAATGGAAGATATATATATATATTTACAAAAAGGAAAGAAGTTAATATGGTAAGACTTTCCCGTATTCCAGATGCGAGAGTTGCGACAGAACAGAACAAATGAGCGATTGCAACAGATACGGATTCCCAAGCAGGAAGATAGGAAGTATTGAAAGACAGATCGATCAGATATCTCTTTTAACGATTGCGACAGCTTATCGATACTTGTTACTGGACCAAGCCAAGCCCCTAGAAGAGAGCTTAAAGAGGGCTGCAGTTTAAGGAAAAGAGACCATAGAAAAGCAGTCCTGAACTCCAGATTCGAAGAGGATAGATTGAATACTGAAATCGCTCAACTGCTACCGGGTACTTGAGCTCAACGGCTTGCTGCCTTAACTCAACCGTAGGAAAGATCCTTACTCACAGAAGTACTAGAGTTATACAGGGGGCTAAGGTTTTTTTTATTACTCCCTTATGCAGCCTAGAAGCGCTGGGAAGGTATTAGCCTTATTGACTGGAACAAAGTAGCTCACTAGGAGAAGAGAAAGGCCTGACTCTATTCAAGACGAGAGGCAGGAAGAGAAGATTGCGGACTTCCTTCGCTACAGGACAAGGGCGGAACCCCCATTCCTGTCTTGAATGGAGGGCTGGTTAAGCATCATTCCTCCGGTGCTGGGAAGGAATTCTTAAACATATACAAAAAGAACCTATTCCTATTATGTGCCCCAACTAAGAGCCAGTTCTTCCACTGAAGGGGACTCTACGAACATTCCTACTAGCAACTCGAAGAGCGACCTAGTATGGTTCAGTAAGACAATCTGGCTTTCCGGGGTTACCTCGTTGAATGGCGTCGGAGTTACCGGGGCCTTTGACTTGCCTTTTGAAGGATACCTAATCGGAGTTAACGGGCTTACCTACTCTAGTACCAGGGTGTCGGAATAAGCGGGGTTCGAGGACCCTACTTCATAATAGATAGGCACAATAGAAGGAAGGGAATGGGCAGTCCTAAAGGAGCAAGCGGGGAAAAGCCACAAAGAACCAACCAGTTCGCCTAGCTACCTAGCTACTAGGAGGAAGTCACCTAAGCAAGTAAAGGACAGAAACTACAGCGGATAAGTGCATCGGTTCTTGTTATCGGTTGCCGCTCTTCTTCTCTCCTAGGCCGGGATTCTTTCAACAAGCGGAAATTAGCTCCTTCATGCGCCTAGCAGACAGATAGAATACATTCTTACCTGTTCTAGCTTATTACCTTAAAGTAGGAGGAAGGAGATAAAATACATATAAGACAAAGCAGACTATCTTAAGATAGACTAGCAGACAATCTTAGACAGACTAGACACTATACACTAGAATTAGACGCGAGAGGGGAGTCCCAACCAGAGGAATTAGGAATTTCGTAAAGTGATGTTGAGTCAACGATGAGTGAGCAACAATCGGTAGATAACTGCCAACACAAGATGCTACTCCTATTGGAGAGAGCAGTTGGATGCTAATGGGATACAGGAGAAAGAAGAGAGCTACAATCTAATACATTCTATTCTGTCTTGAGCTACTGGACGATGTAACGTACCTAAGATAATAAGACATAAAAAAAGAGTCAGGTAACTAGGTGCAATACAAGAGGACGGTAGGACGACGAACCATAGGATGTCAGAGAAGCATCCGGGTTGTAACCATGTGAAGATTCAAAGGGGGCCCACATCGATCTAATTCGTTCCAGTGATCTTCGACCACCCCATGAAAGAGAGATAGAAACCTTAGAGAGCTTAAGGCCAGAAGGGGCTCGAAAGTAAGAAGGAACTATGCTTCACTCCCCTTAGAGAACTGACAGGGAGCTTGCTGGACTAACAATAAGACTTTCTATCCTTGGCCTAGCATCCAGATAGAATACCATTCTTATCCATCCTAGCGTGCTAGAACACTAAAGTTAGCTACATCTTTCAGGTAAACCATTCCCGAAACTAACGGGCAACCATCTAGCTATCAAAAGAGAAAGTACATCCGGTTTCACTTTCCATCTTCTCCTAGCTTCCATCCCTTTTCCTTGCTTATCTATCTCTCTAATACGCTCTTCGTCTAGCTGCCCATAGAATACATTCTTATCTAGCCTAGCCTGCTTAAGATAAAGGGCCTTGAACAAAAGTCCTCATGATTGACTACTAACCCCGATATCCCTCACTAGGTCAGGATAGACTCGGATCATTACATCCTTTTTCTATGGAAGGATGTATAAGAAGAAGAAGAAAGCTGATGTCTTGGTTCATCTTTCTCTGTCTTGGTAGACCTTGAAAAAGGTGTAAAGAAAGAAAAATGGAAGTCTAGAAACGAGACGAGGAAAGATCAAAAGAGTGTAGTCAATCAAGTCTACTTAAGAAAGGAAAGATTAGACAGGCTAATTGAGCGCTATTCCACAGAGATCTCAACCTTGCCCCTTGAACAAGGGCTAGTTTGGGAACAGACCTAGAAAGCTATGCCTACAGATAAGAAGATGAATCTTGAGCTGGCCAAGTTCATTCAGGATGAGGGAAAAAGGTAACCTATTATATATAGTGAACAGGTGCTAAGAGATCATCTTTTTGAGCTAGCCAGACACATTGATATATGCAATTCAAATGGGCGAAGTCAAATGGATAAGCGAAGATTCGCAATGCGAAGTAGTCAGCGGCTTTGACCAGTATTTTTGTCTTTCTGCTTGATGAGCCGTACGAGATTCAATTCTCATATACGACGGGGTTGTTCTTATCATTAAGAAGCCGACCTTGAACCAGCAAGGGCGGGCTTCGGGAAGGCGTATCAGATAATAGGGGAAGCGACCTGACGCCAAGACTTGTTCTTCCACTGGCAACCACCAACATACACTGTAACTGTTAAGAAAAGTGGGTTTGCAGACTGAAGCTTCGTCATGCCCCCCAACCTCTCCTTAGTCCCTGGACTGTGAAACCGGAGCTGATTGCTGGCTCCAAGCTACCTCGCTAGCTAACTCTTATTTATAAATATCTTGTATGCAATATGGGAATATTATGAAATACCGGATTAAGTGCTTGCTGTCATTTACCGTACCAAAACCTTTGCTTTGATTGACACCCTACGTCCCTCTACGTCACCTTTAATAAATTCAGGTAAATTGCTTGCATTACCGGAGGCAACCCTGCACCCACTTATTGCTTTCTGTAAGCAGCCGCCTACAAGACACCAGTAGCCCTCCTTGTTGTTGGTTGACTATTTAGTCCCCAGTGGAGCGGATAACACGAGACGTCACTCGAACACGCCGCTTTAACGCAAGTAGTGTAGTCAGTTAAGCCGTAATGTGGCTACGCGCTAACTACGGCTTGACTTGACTAAGCCTACTTCTTTCTCTCCTCTCTATGAAGCAGCATCCTCTGTTTGCTCCGCTCGTGTCTCTATTTCATGTCACTACTGGATCAACGACAACTCACTGTTGGGGATAACTACCAAGTAAGAAGCTTCACAACCTTACAAAACGTATCTCTTTGGCGTTGTGAAGCTAACCCGATTATCAACAGAAGAAACAGAATCAACTGAAGCCGATGAAACATAACCAAACTCAGAAGAAACTGCTGCTGCTTCATCTCGATCAGATGCTTACTTGGCTACTTAACCTCTAGACTAGGCTAAAGTATTGACTGGATCTAAACCTCCATATGACGAGAGTTTCTGTTCCGTTAGCGGTAGCAGGCGCATTCTTTCTTGCGCAGGTGCTGTGAGAAAGAGATCCTTCTTCTGGTAAGTAGGCTGGCTATCGGTAGTTGTGCAAATTCGTATCGTTGGGCCATTCACGTAGGTGCTCAGTCGAACTAAGTTGGTCTTGCTTGGCTTGGGACTCCACTCTTAAGTAGTGAGTCTTCTTCAACTAGCTCTGGGAGCGAAAAATAGCTTAACTTGATGTTTCGTAACTGAGTGGAAATGCAGCAATTGAGGACTCAGTAGACGCAGGATCAGAGGTTCCATCAGTAGTAGAATAATCAGCTGTTTCTTCTGAAGATCTTGTTGAATCAGCAAGGAAGGCAGATTATTAAACTTTATCTACTGAACGTTCGGCTAAAGGAAAGTTTATCTCTTGTGCGAAAGAAGACGTCGCCAAAAGTACCTTTATTACGTAGCCCGGTTCACCAGGTTCGATAAGTGATCCCCTGTACGGGCCTTTAAACTCGCGATTTGCAGAGCTAAGCATCGGCCTTTGACAGGGTTTTGTTTCATGGCATGGCTACTTAAAGCTCTCCACTTTCTATCAGTAGGCTAGCTTCCTCCATAGACGGATAGAGGTTCTGGATTACTCATTTAAGGCTTCGACAGAAACTCCAACTTCTTAAAGCAAGAAACAAGGGGCAGACCATTTCTCACATGCCAACGTTAGAGGTTCAGGAGCAGGATCAGAGAGTCTATTCAATTTCAGATAGGAGAGGAGACGAAGGCTCTGAGTGGAGATAGGGACGAAGGAGAAGAGAACCTAGTTTCAGCAGTCGATATAGTTGACTTTGAAGCCGAACGTGAAGGAAATGCATCTTCGCTAGTTGAATCATCAGTTGATCGAGTTTCGTCAAGGGGCCCCACTCATAAGCAGCTGACTTACTTTCTGTACAGGTTACTGCTGCTATTGCGAGAGTCAATCGTTCGCTCTAAGCTCACTTGTCAGTCAAATCGGGGAGGGAAGGCAAACGGGGCAATAAGTAGTCAAGTAAAGCAACTGATCCTCTCTCTCTTGCTTGACTTGAACAGCAAAAAATACTGGTTTCTGCACCTTTGCCAGTTTATAGCACGCCTTTCGATACAAGTTCAACAAAGCCTACTTCTATTAGTCAACGTCAAGGAAAGCCGAAATGCTAGTAGTTGATGGAACGGAATGAAACTCAAGTTCGGTACTACACTGAATCAATGGGATCGGTCTCTCCTCACGATGAGATTGGAGGTGTATCCGCTTCAAATGCGTATATCTCCTTCGGGCTAGGAGCAGCTAAATCTAGCGCATCTCTTTACTTGAGCTGATTCTGTTTCATCTACTGAGTACCTATCTGTCAGGGCCTAAAAGCGCTATCATTATGTACGTGGCCCTGCACCGATAGTTTAGTACTTGAGATCAGCTAATCAGCTGTAAGTAGGAAATCCATCCCTTTAGTCGAGTGGCATCTGTTTCACATCCTAGTAAACTCGGGACTAAGCTAAAACGTCTATCCTTCACCTTCGGTAAAGCTACTTCCGAGATTTGACGTTCCGATTCTTCCCTCAATTGCATTGACCCTGCTTACTAGCTGATCGTACTACGAGCACCGTGAGCGCCCTAGCGCAATGATCGTAGAGCACCGTTGCTTGTTCAGTTCAGCCCTAGCTGCTGATGCGGATCTCGCAACGGTGTAGTTTTGACTCTGACATGAGTTTACACCTCTTGTTCGATCTGGTCAAGCCGCCTAGATAGTTCAATTGACGTTTCCTACTGATATAGCTGCAAAAGGATGAACTTTGGAGATCTACATTCAACTAAGTTATTGACCCGATGGCAAACCGGGCAAAAGAGACCGGGATTCAAGAGAGGATCAGCATCAGCAGGAGGCGCACCCACGACTGGCTTTTATTCTTATCTTGCAGATCCGGCTGCGCTACCGCTAATAAGAAAATCAAGCTCGTAGATCAGCCGTTGCTTGTTCATTCGGCTAAGTCAAGTTGCTTTGTCGCTCGGAAAGGGGCAGGCCTGGGATTAGTGCATACGGCTGCTGGGTGAAATGGCTAGCTTTAGTACTTGTACTTGAGATTCAATTCCGTACCTAAAAGAAAGAAGCCTGCCTCTGTTGCTGATTTCACTCGATCAACTGCGGAAACGAGCTCTGAAGCAGCAGCCTTCAGCTTCGATATAGTGTGCCATCTCAGGATCAGATTGCCGATCTCCTCACGAAGACCATGACGAATGCTCGCCACTCCTGACTTATTCCTTCGGGCTACTCAAGAGATACGCTTCTCACTCTAGCTACACTAGCGTGACTCGAAGTCAGTCCATAGACACCAAGTTACGTGTAGTCAGGCTCGCCTACCGATGCATTTTTACATCCCACAGCCTTTCTACCTCTGCTAGAATGCCCCCCGAAACCATTAGCAAGTAGCCCCCCCCTACCTCGCGGACACAAACACGCTCTTTTTCTGATATGTGTTGGTGCTTGAATCTTCTTCTTCTTAAAGTTGACACTGAATGCTCGCTCCTCTTCTATGTTGACACTGATTCCTTCCTTTTCTTCAAGTAACACTGAATGCATTCCATCAAATGTATTCTTATTTAGTGTAAGTCGTATTGTTGCTGGACATGTGGTTGCTATTCAGTAAACAAACAGTTGGGTAGCTTGGATTCAAGTTGACTGCTCTTCTTCATCATAAAATGGTGACACGGAATCTCTTTTAGCTTACAGTTGACAAACACGCTCTTCAGAAAACGTTGGTTAAAGTCGTCTAGTTGGGGCCAATCGAATGTAGAGGTTCAGGAAGCGCTAAGATGGCGAAACCAGAGGGATAGGACTAAGGCGGGGGTTAAGTCCAATGAGAGTGTAGTTTGCTAGTGTAGTGGAAGTAGTATAGTCAATTAAGCCGTAGTTAACTATTATCAGCAGGCAACGTCAAGGTCAAGCATTGAAGTAGCTTCAAGTAGCATTCTTTCTCTCTTTCTCTTTTTGTTTTATTCTGTCAGTTAAGCCGTATGTGGAATCTGAGTTTGATTATGTTTCTTCTGCAGCAGTAGATAGAGTAGAATCTGTCGCCTTTCGAAGACATTCGCCCCTATCTCTAAAGGGGCTTACGACTTTATCGAAGGTAACGTC
Organism: Tetracentron sinense; assembly: GCA_015143295.1. Taxonomy (NCBI): domain Eukaryota; kingdom Viridiplantae; phylum Streptophyta; class Magnoliopsida; order Trochodendrales; family Trochodendraceae; genus Tetracentron; species Tetracentron sinense. The sequence continues at coordinate 163,567 of JABCRI010001121.1, read as the reverse complement.
AATTGTAGTCAGTGCCTAAAAGCGCTATCATTATGGTAGTGTGGTTAGCCTACTGGATAGAGAGTTTAGTCATTAGCCTACTGAATCGGGAGTTTAGTACCTTAAAGTTGGAGTTGGTACCTTTCCTTTGAGTCGAGCCAGTTGCAAGCGGAGGCTGACGACTGAATATATAGTTCATGTTTCTCCCTCTATTCGTTAGGTGGTTTATTCAATTAAGGAGGAGTCGGCTTAGTAGTGAATAGGGACGTGAGGCTGCTGCTTCAGAAACTGAATCCACGGCTTCAAAGTAAACTCGATAGACTGATTCACCTAGATCCACTTCTGAAACGAGATCAACTGCTTCTCCTGAACCAGGTAAGGCTAGTTTCTTCAGAAGAAAGAGAATCAACTGAAGAATCTGCCTTCCTTTCTTTGAAGAAGTCATTGGTTGATCTCCTGCCTCTGGATTGCCTACGAAATGCAACTGGGGACATAGGAACGACCAGGCCTTTCCTGATAGTAGTGTGCCTCTATATTAGTAAGTAGTTTCCCGCTTTCCAGAAGAAGTAGCTATTGTTCCTAAAGGCAAGAGTAGGGTCCTGCTCTGTTCCCTACTAATTGCGTAGTAAGAGAAGCAGTTGCCCTTCCCCCTCGTAGGGTTGCTCTTTTCCCTCGGTGAGTAGCTTCCCGTCCTTGCTTGTCTGGTAGTTGAATAAAGGTTGTTTTGCTTTTAGCTTCCCCTTTCTGCGAGTGTTCGGTTCCGAGCTAAGATGCCTTCCGACTCTCTATTAGTAGTAGAGCTGAGGATAGGGGTATAGCTAACGTCCGCTTGTCCATCCTTTAGGTCTGTATCTGATCCGATGGGATCTAGGTAAATAGGTCTATACAGAGTAGCCACCTATCACCTATCTTTGTAGATAACTGCTTTTTTACTATAATAGGTGGTGGATGAGGAAAGGGGCTCTAAGCCCTTAGTAGCACGCACACTGGCGGGACCTTTCTTTCCTTCCTCTGTCCCACAAGGGAAAACCCGAACCAAGCCTATTTATTATATTAGTTAAAACCTGCAATCGCTTATGCTCGGTCGGAGATAGCAGCTCGGAATGGAGCGAAGGAACTCAACCTTATTTTAATTTATTGAACTCGAAGGCGCGACAATTCATAATAGAATAACTTCGGGTGGGCGCAACATATCTACACTTCCATTCCAGTACAAGGAAGACCCAGCAGACTCAGGGCTAACGTCTGATTAGTCTGATTAGTACGATCTAGCGGGCGCAGGAAAATAAAGCTAACTTGGCGAGCTCGAAGTCGACTTAAGCTATCACGCTTTGGGGGCCTTCACTCCCCCCCTTTAGATAGCGAGAAAGGGGTCGTAGGTGAATCTCTCCATATAGTAAATGCCTTATTCCGGGGGCTTTCAGTCTCGTCTTCGTTTTTGCTAGTTTGGTCATTGACCCTTTAGCCTACCTTTCGTTTATGTACTACAATTCCAGAACCCTTTGCTTGTGTTTGTCAGCACCTTACCTCAACTGTAAGTAAAAAGAAGGCGCATACATTTCGATACGAAAAACTCCAACACCAGACACTGCGGGAAAAAGCTCAAAAAGAAGGGGGACTTCCGAGAAAGCATCAATAAGCTAATCCTTCAGTTAGGGAGATACCCGTATGGGTGTACTTACACAAACTTGACTCTTAGAACCAACCCCGGGGTTGTAGGCAACTGGGATCACGTTTCAGTACAAAGAAATTGGTAATAGAATTCGGTTGTTGAATCAGATGTCCTGCTACTATAAATAAGAACGATGCCCTGGGTCTGCAGCTCTTTCCTCGAGATGTGGGGTGAGATCTATTCTCGTCCTATTTTGCGCAATAAGAGAAAATATAAGTTTTTCGGAAAATGGGACGCGAATGCTCTGTTCTTGTTTTATTGTCTTTTTTCCGAGGAAGTAGCCCCAGCTTGCCTGGTTTACCGGTCCCAGGTCATTCTGCCATACGAATTTATGAAAAAATTCCACGAACCGACCTTTTTGCGAGACTACTATTATGGCGCTGAATGTGCCGATACTCTATCTATGTCTATTTCCCTCGTTGAATGGCCCTTGCCTGTCGTCGGAGTTACCAGAGTGAACGGGGTTCGAGGAAACTACTTACTAATAGATAGTCGGTTGTGCAATAAGATGTCCTGCCACTAGGAAATGGAAGCCAACTCCATCGAGAAGCTAAAAGCGCACTAAAGGGATAACGCTTAGTGACTGGAACAAAGTAGCTCCATAGGAGTAGGTGAAGGATTTGAATACTGCAGAAAGGCAGGTTGGAGAATGAGATTTGGGGCCAATGAGAAAACACCCGTAGGAAAGAGTCTCGAGAAGGGAATACCCATCCAATCTCATAGAAGGTGGGTGACCGCAGTACACGAAAGGGCGATCCATTTCTATACGAAAAAACCGAACCACGACTTTTATTTATTACCAAAAAATCTAGAGTGCTTGGTCGGAGATAGCTGCTCAGGAACTGCTCGCCTAGGCACGATCGCAGACAGAAATGACCTAACAAGAGCTGCAAGCGAGAAAATCCAGAAGAGATAGGATAGTCGACTTAGTCTTGACTGAGCTTTGACCCTGCTACGAGAAGAGCTTCGGAGGAGGGATTTTCAATTCAATTACTTTATCGAGATCGATGAAGAAGACGCAGGCTCCCCATATAGTAAATCTGTCTATTCCAGTATGGCTGCATTCAGGCTAGTATGATGTCTCGGTACATTCTTCCTAGCCCTATGTTGTTTGACGGGACTATATCTACTCTCTTTTAGAACCCGATTACGTGAGATGCTTTAAACTCGAGATTCTTATAGATGGAACTGGCCATAGAATCGATAGACTGAGATCTGATCATCGGATGCTTCTGCTCAAGACCTACTTGGTTTGGTAAACAGGGATCGGTCAGCCTTCTTTTCCATTCTTTTCAGACAAGACAATTGGATCACATTTGAAAGACAGATAAAAGGCGACTTCGGGGAGAGATCTACCTTGATTGGTGTGACCTGATTATGAGTACACAGATTGATTGGGTTTCACAGCTGATAACTCGAATTCTACTTCAAAGAAGGGCTTTCCTCGCTCTCGATTGCTAGTAACCTATGTTTTAACGAGGAAGGATCTCAAGCCCTCGGGCGCTATTGATATGATATTGAAAAAGGTATCACGGAACGAAGAACGAACGAGAGTCCTTTGCTCCTCTGGGATATCCTTCTACAGTTTGATTCTCTTTCCTGAGTAACCAAATGTTAAACTGATTGGGGAATGGTGGACTTCGACCCCGGTGTTGTTGTGCCCATGCGAGTAGGGCGACGAAGGTTGTCCGCTTTCTTTTAGATTGAGTGTTGTCAGGCCTTTCGATGCCACCAAGTCCTAATGATGGGCTAGTCCCAATGGAAGGTTCAAGTAAGGCGCTTTGCCTTTAGCCGAGTGCTCATTCAATCCTGATCCCCGATCTGTTTTTGAGTCTCACATCAGTTGATTCGAAAGAGCCTTCTTTAGAGATGTGACAGTCTGACTGAACTGAGCTCGCTCCATCTCTCAATCAATCTGTCCAATGATGGCACAAACCAAATTCTACTTTTTGATGGAATTCAAAGATATGAATTAACATCTCGATCGGGTGAGTGTTCATCATCAGCAAGCGCATTCTCAGAGTTCTCATTCTCATCTTTTATCTGTTCTAGCTCATTCACCGATTCTGGTAACCAATTTTATATGGGAGAAGGCAGCTTTCAATCTAGGGTGTTAGACTCAGCTCGCGCATCAACCACTCGCGTCAGAAAGGTTGGAATTGTTTTCGTTCAAGCTTACTGAGTTGAACAGGAATGAGACTGACAGTCAACAGGACAAAAAGCAGGTGTTTCCGAGCTCGATCTTGTGATTGACTAATCTGCTTTTCCAATGTCAGGACTCCATATATTAAAGGGGAAGGGGCTCAACCCCAAAGACTGCCTATAGATGAACCACTTCCTGCTCTAAGAGAGATTGGATAGAGAAGGAAGAACCGATTAGGGTACACAAGCGATTCTCTGAAAGAATCAGTTCTTGAATAAGATGTCCTGCCCCCACTTCTATTGAGAGGTCCCTACTTCATAATAGATAGGCAGACGCGAAGGAAAGATAGGCCTGGGTGAAGAATGACTATGTCTCTTGAGTGCCCCTGTCCCCATTTCGTAGGCAATCAATCGGAGAACCGGGGAGGTGTCCTCACTAAAGACTAAAGGGCGGATCTATTCTATATAAGCAATTCCCCATTTTGGGCTAGATCCCATCCTTGCTTCCCCATCTTAATCTTAGCTCAGAACGACGGAACACTCTAAGAAAGGGAAGGCTAAATAGCCCTTTTATTAAACTAAGAGCGAAAAAAGGAGAATAAGTTACAAGCTAACTGCTGCTCCTTCTGATAGCGCCATAGCAGAGACTCCTACTAGCAGGATACAATACACTAATCGCCAAATAGACAGACGGAAGACCCGATCCGGTGTAACTAACTCGACCTGATTGAGGGCAAAGGATCAAAACCTTCCTTCACCTGATGGCGAATACAAGAAGAGTTCGGCAACGCAAAAGCGGGCTTAATAATAAGAAGATCGCGTTAAGAGACTCGTCCCCTGAACTAGATAGTTAACGGCGGCAAGCTGTGATCTTGCTGTAGGGTCAGAGCTGCACCGAAGAACTGTTATTATCGACTCGATGGCTCTGATCCGCGTGAATCAGACGGTGAGTGACTAGTTCTTGAATTGAATCCCGAGCGCCAAAGAGCAGAGGGATCCTGCTCGAGATAGGATGCCTCCGGGTAAAGGCCGCAAGAAAAAGGTGGAAAGACAGAAAAGACCATAGAATAGCAATAGGAATGTATCCGCTGCTATTCGACAACTTTCTCCGTGGACAAAGGCCCGCAGCTAAAGGTTAACAAAAGATTGAAGAACCCATGACGATCTATCTAAACGATACGAGACGGATCAGTCAAGGGCCACCAGAGTAACAAAGCTGGCGAATATCCGTGAGAGCGGAAGATAAAAAAGGTATAGGTAAGTAAGGCTTGCACTGCACCTCTTTTAAGATCAAGGGGTGTTAAAGTATGCAATATAGAAAGAGGCTGATGAGCCCCCCAACGAAACTAACTAAACAAGGGTCGCCTGACTACACTACATTCAACCTTGACGGAACTTTCAGCACGGTCCGGAATTCGAAAAGTCTACCCTGACTACACAGATTTGACTACACTACATGAATAAGAATGGGCTTCCTAGTGCCGGCAACCACGAACGCTCAGGGGCTGGAAAGGGGCCCCAAGTAAAGCAGTCAAACCAGCCTCAAGAAAGCTGCCATCCTCATATCAATATGGATAGTCGGGCCTTAGTCTATTCCTTCGGAACCTTGGTAAGGAATAGGAGTGCTTTCCCCTATTAGGTACCTCGATTTCCGCAAACCTCAACCTCTGACTTTTAGAAGTAATCGTTTCGGAGGTGCATTCTACATTCTACCTTCCTTGGAGTGGGGAATCTCTTCCTTCGCTCGGAAAACCACGCTTTTGCGAATGCATGTATTTAGGCGTCGCGTCGTCAGTGGATGGTTCCCCAGTAAGAAGGCCAATATAAGAGTGCACTCGACCATGGGGGCGGGGAAAGAGGCATACAAAGGACATGAATTGCCGACCTCTAGGGGGGACAGGAGCGTAGCCACTAAGTCAGGGTTGACTCTAAAAAAAGGGAGTGAGTGTCACCAGCCTGATAGATTACAACACTGGGACACCTTATATGGAAACAGGACTTGGTCATTCATCGGATAACACTATTTAATCACTATCAGCCAAAGAAGAATCTTCCGGTTCGAAGTGCCTTCACCAACCTTCAATCAGTCTCTTGCCTTCTTTGGCGGTCACCCCTCCGTCTCAAGCCTTCGTTCGAGGGGCTTTCGCAAAAGGGCGCTAAATATGTCTCAATTCCAAAGCTAGGCTTTTTCTCGTTTAGAAAAGAGCGCGCAAGACAACTTAGCAAGCCTTCCTAGCAGTGCCTACACTAAGAATGTTCTTGCATCTGAGATCTGAGCTTGACGGAAAGCCTAAAGCAAGCCAACGTTCGCCCAGAGTCATGAAGTCAGCAAAAAGAGATGCAACAAGGGAACAAAAGACCCGAACCTTCTAGTGGAGCAAGACCTCTTCTAGGGATAAGAGAGACATAGTTGGAAGAGAGGCCGACGATCCTCTATTATTCTTTTTATTATGATGTGGAAGTACCCTAGCCCTAGTACGCTCACCCGGGGCTTGACCCTTAATCAATCACTGCCGATCGTCTCTTTGGCACAGTCCCAACCACCGGAGCTAAAACACTTCTGCAAAAGCGGCTTTCGAAAAGCCCACCTACTGGACCAGTTTCTGGTACAAAACGTCTTTCTTGACTGGGAAAATTGTTGACTTTGCAACTGTTAGAGCTTTGAGAGTCTGTTGATTCACCTGGATAGCTTCTTCGTCTCTTGTTGTATCCGCTTAATCAGTTTCTGCTTCAGTTGATTCATCTTCGGCTTGGGATGCTTCTGCTTCTTTCCCAACAAAGGGCACAGTTACATGTGCGCCACTGTCCCCACCCACCAACCAACGCTTTCGAGCAGTCGTTTGCGCCCGGGTCACGATGATGATGGGCTTTCTTCTAAAGGAGCCTTAATGACGCTTGTGGTTTTGGATCGTTTTATGATTCACCCTAGCCTGAACGACCCCTCTTTCTTCTTCTTCCGTTTTAGCAGCTTCCGTTGATGATGCAGATTAGGGATTGAACTTCAACGGGCATTAGCCCACCTGGTGTAACTGGAACAAAAGAAGCAATTTCCCTGCGCTTTGGAGTCTCGCCTTGCAGCTTTGGAAGTCTACTCTACTATAATGTGTAGTGCTTAAATGGGCTAACTATTCCATTACTTGGAAGTGAGCATAACCAAGGGCATTTTGTGACTCGCCTATGAAAAGCCAATATGAAACCGGACCACGCGTGCTTTTTTCCCTTCTCGTCTAAAAATAGCTCGTACAAACAAATGGACCTTACCTTAGAATCAGGGTATGTCTTGGTTGGAGACCTTCTCCCTTTAGGATGGATGTGGGCACAGGCAGGTTCTAGCAGCAGCTTCTGCGGTCTGAACTTATAGCGCTTTCGTTTCGAGGAGTGAAAAGGAGCCACGATCGAAGTCTCGAAGTGAGCGCCTGTCTGTAAGAGGCATTGATCATGGATGGGCTTATCTGTGGGCTTGCTTGGGTCAAGGGAGACTTAATCTTCTGCTTTTGTATACCTGTCTTATTCTCTATTTCCCAACTTCTTCAGAAAAGGGAGAAGAAACCTCTTTTGGTCTGAGGTACCTATGTGACGCTTTCTGACCCCTGACTACTTTGTAGTCACTCTTTCCCGGGAAGACGAAGACAAAAACTCTAAGTCAAGAGCAAGAGCGAAAGCGTCAGCCAGGCCCAAGGCAAATTCACTTTATGTCTTAGGCACTATAGGCAAAGGCACCTGGACCATATACAGCGAAGGCATCATAGGAAGAAGTAAAGCAAGCAGCCACCTGTACGACGTTCATATAGCTAGCGAATTTTCAGATGTGCGTCTTTCGTTTCGCGGGTAGGTCCGACATTCCCCAATGTCCCTTATAGTGTCCCAGCAACCTTCCAACCCGAGTTCAAGCAATTGATTGGATTGATTCAGCTGACCCACCACCAGCCCGGTCTAAGCTACAGTTGAACCGATTGATTTCTGTATTTTACCCATAACCTGAAGCATCCGAGCCAGCAGGAGAAGCACAGGCAGGGGCTTACCCACCCGCAAGGGCAGGGAAGTAAACAGCAGCAAAGACGGCGAAGACGAGGCGAGAGACAAATCAGCCGGTGGCTCGAGGTCCTTATCTATGCCCAAGTGGACTTCCCTTAGTTCGTCGACCGGTTCTTCGAACTCCAGGGGTACTGGTCGCACCTCCTCTTCTTCAGGTTGTTGAGGTGGTGCTTCGGCCTCCATTTCTATACTAGAGGAAGCGTCTTCTTTTACCGTTATTCGGTTGACTTCGGGGAACTCCTCCTCAAAGTCGTCTTGAGGGATACCCTAGCCTGCTCGTTTTGGTGGAAGACCTACCATTTTGGTGTATCACGTCAAGAACTGGCGTCTTACATTCGGATATTCTGGCACCCTTTTGGGTTGAAACCCATCTTTTCAAGGATTAGATGTCTCTTCGTTGTGGTAACTGTCTTCAGGGCCTTCGTCTTCCACTTTAGGATAGGGTCTATCTCGCTTCACATGAGATTGATTGACTCTTTATCCTTGTGTGGGGGGCAGTGAATGGAAGACTCTATCTTTCTCAGAGGAAGGGTTCATTTTAAGAAAGGAGCCCCGTTTAACAGGCACTAATGCCTTTGTTGCCTGTTAAACTCTATGCTCGCGAGTCTACCTCTCGAGTCAGATCTCGTGGCGCTTCATCCGAGACCTTTCTCGAGCTTGGGTAGAACTGTCTCTAATCTCATAAGAGTAAGTGACCGAAGGTCGAAGGGAAGGAAGCGGATGGAACAACTAAAGTCCTCACCGATAGTAAAAGAAGGGCATCTGGTAGCTACTCTATCCTATTACTTCTACTAAGCGTCTTAGCCTTACTATTGACTGCCAAATAATCATGGTTTTCTACACCGCCAATAGCTAGTAATGATGTTCTTTCCTTCCACAAGGCAGAATACTTACTAATAGGGGAGGAATGTTCATGAGGAAGATTTCATCCATCTCTTGACCCGATCAAAACACAATAGGTTTTTTTAGTTCAGTTGTAAATAACTAAACGGAGGCATGGAAGACTAAAGCGTATTACCTCACTCCCTCACAAGAAGTGCTTGATATACGGCCTTGGGTTATATCAACCTGGTATAAATCTTTTAGGTAATAACTGCTAAAAGCGGATTAGCGTTATATCAAATCACTGGCGTTATGGGCATTATTGGTTTGAAAGGCACGCGGGCAGGAATTGAAATACCACACTCGTTTACTGCCTATTTTATCTTCACACAATTGTTTAGTTAGACTAGGGGGGAAAGGAGACTCACTAACTACTTTTTCTAAGGAGGCAAGGAGGCGGTGAAACCCCTGACCATTCCAACCATCCGGGTAAGGAAAAGCAAACTCCCAGGAAGCAGAAGGGAGTTTACAACCAACCATCAATGGATCAGATATCCTCCGAAGCCGGCAGATCATGGTGATATCTATCCGATGCTATTGATCATACAGCCCATACAGCTTTTAGGCCGGGACCGACCAAACCCCGCGCTGTAGCGCCATGCTTCGGCTCCCATTGGGGGAAGGGAAAGTCATACACCTATGCAAGGAAATTCTAGAGTTTCTGGGGGCTAGTGACAAATCACATTTACTGGTATTGAAAGCCCACCCCTGTTAGTTCATTCCACTCCGGCTATTACATGCATTCCCTATTCTTATTCGGGAAGTCCAAGTACCTTCCTTCAATTATGTAATTCCACAGTTTTTCTTCTTAGTTTTTGCTTTGATTCTATACCTTTTGGAGATATTTTGTCTATACCGAAAAGCCCGGCCTGATCGGCCCCCCTTGACTTGTGGAAATAGACTGATACCGAATAGACCGAATGGATTGAATAGATTGACTGGACTGAAACAACTGTCCAATCCAAAGCTTTGAAAGATCGAACACACACACATTAGTCTAGTCCAGAGAGAGACTTGTTGCTAGAGGCTTTAAACCAAGTATGGTGTTGATCCCGATTCGACTGAATGCTCAGGGGCCCCCACTAGAATTGTCTGTTCCTTGGCCTGGCCGCACAGTCTGGATGGCAAATCTATCAAATGGCTGTCAAACATCTTTTTGAAAGGGACGGAGGAACCTTCGGTTCTGGCCCGGTTTTGTAAATATCAATAATCAGGGCTGGCTATGCGTGTAGACCCGTTTTTGTGTGATTTCACCGTGGTATGGCACAATGTTTGCTTTTTCCAGGCCCCGTAGGCTGGCTGGCTTTGTCGACGACTTGCTCATCACTAGTCCCTCATGTGACTCGCCAGTTAGTTCCAATCACTGATTCGGGATCCATGTATAAGGCAGGCGCAGATGATGTGCAAAGTCCAAAATGTCCGGGGATTGCTTTCCCATTCTCCCGGCCTTGGTCTCCATCAAAGGCAATGAAATTGTGCAGATGAATGATTCAAGCTCAAGAATGGATTGATAAATCTTTATTATATGCAAGATGCTAAAGAGGTCTTTATACCACCTGTGTATGTACCTACCACACTTGTGCCTTTCAGTGTTGATGATTAAAGAGTTTATGCTACTTCGTATAGACTACAATGAGTGGGTAGGCAGTCCTGCTCGACTATATCTGGGCCGGAGACTCATGCAAAAGGTATTTTCGGCTCATGGAAAGTCCTGGAAAAGCACGTTTGCTGCGGGGAGAATATGACGCAAACAAACGCTTTGGTTCGTGCTACGAGCATATGGGCAAGTCTTGTCGACATGGTTGATATTGTGATGCTGACTATGATGGTGGTGATTCGTATGATGGGGGATCCACCACTGGTGTTGTATTCAAGCCCGAGGCTGCTGCTGCCGCTCGGTGTAGCAAGAACCGACCTACTGGTGCTCTCTCCTCCACGAAGGCTGGATACAGGAGTGAGAGTGAAGCTGCGAAAGAGTTGTTGTGGGTGGGAAAGATGCTGAAAGAAAGAAAGAGTTGGATGGAATTGCGATAGCTCCTCCAATTGAGTGTGATAATAAGAGCTGTATTGCACTAGCCAGCCCGTTCGGCATCGGAGAACCAAACATATCGAGATACATGCTCATCTTGTCGGTTAAAGGGATAGGAGAAGCAGATCGAGAATGTTGAATGCCCCTCATTAGTACTCATTACTAGATCGATAGGGAGGGGCCGGAGCCCATCTATTAGTTAAGGGGGTTGGGGCGAGCTATTGAAAATAAAAAAGAAAAAAATGATTTCCATTATCATTTTCTTTTTTATTTTTTATAATTATAGCTCTCCGGAAAGCCCAACATGTTGAGATACGGAACGAAGGCCTTTACTAGTAAGGGCCGTGTCCATCCAACTGTTACAAGTTCCATGTCGCCACCGTCGTAACTCCATGATTCCAGTGAGTGCCATGTTCCTGTAATTTGTTTGATTGACTACTCCCCTCTTTCTCTCACATTGAAGATTTCGCCAGTGAGCAGGAACCGGAAAAGCATTGAAGAAGAGAGCAAGCAAAAAGAGTTTGAAATCAAGATAAAAGTGGTGCTTTTCAAAGTTTCACCTTGGGTGCGCATAAATAAAGAAAATAAATAAATGATCCCTGCATCCCCATCTCATTCGTTGTGAGCCATAAGTGATATTCAGTCCATCAGAAGAAGTAGGGGGGTTGGGATAGCTAATGTGGGTTCGAGGGGCCCAGATGAAGCAAATGCATAAATAAAGTATGGTTCGGTTCGCTTTTTTGCGAACACCTATCTATTAGTATTAGTCAAGGGGTGCGCACTTCTTTCTTTCATTCAGGTGGTTCAGCTCGTAAAACTGATCAAGGGATCAATCCCAGAACCCGATCAATCCGGGAATTCCGGGAGTCATGTGAGCAGTTCTAAAAGCCCTAACTATATGTGTCAAATCAAATAGTAGTAGGAGTATCTGATTGAAGAAAGCACTGCTTGCGGAGTTCTACCCTGACCGAATAAACGGAAGGATAGGAAGAATAGGACTGGATCAGGTCTTCAATACGAAAGGTTCGGCGCTCCCCACTCCCCCTAAAAGTACTTATGCTTTATATAGTGCGGGACGAAGAAGAATGGGATGCCGGAGACCAACTCACCTCATGCATGACGAAGACCAAGAGGATTCATATCAAGCTTTATCTATCTCTCCATTTATGCTTCCTCAAAACAAATTCCATGTGAGCTATGTGAGCAGTTCTGAACCCCATTCCGAACTCATGAGAAGAGGACCGACTCATCGAAAACACTCTATTCGTACCTTAAGAGAGAGAACTTTATCCTCTTCCCCTACGGAAAGCTGGATCGAATCCCCTTTCTTAAGGTACGGGTCCCAGAAACCCGTATAGTAAAGGGCAAGCTTGAATGCCCCTTGTATAGTAAGGGTGCTTGTGTAGGTCGGCCTCCTTTTCATCGTTGAACGACGAAAAAGAGAAAGAGAATCGTACCCCTTTAAGGTAATTCAAATCGGATTTAGAATAGCTCAAACTATAGATTCAGAGCGTAACCCGGTGAATGAGACGAAGGTAGAAGCACCAGCTGTAGACTTTTACATAAGTGGATCCAGATCGACTAGTAGCAAAGCCAGTTGTCCGAGTCTCAGCAGCAGTAGTAGTATCGAGTGGCGGCGTCTGGTTCCGGTGTTCGCGAATAGCCCGATCCCGGAATGAGTAGCGAAAGGTCGTGCATGGTTCCCTTATTTCCGAGAATTTAGGTCTTCCTCTAGTTGGTAAAGGAGTATATATTCTGCTCCCCAGAGCAGGGGGTGTGAGCGATCGCAGCGAATTGACCGACCGTTTCTAGATCGATACTTAGATGCATGCATGCTGCCCCTCCCCGCGAATTGCTTGCTACGAATGGATATGCCTGGCCAGCGGAGCATTTCTTATTCCTACTCCCCTCCCCCTCCCGACACCAAAGAGTTGATTTCATCTCCTTACTATTATAAGGGCTTGAACGCTTCTCCGTGATTCCCTCCCCTCAACTAGCCGAGGATACGCAGAATCGGGAGTATCGTCTATGGTGGCAAGAAATGGGGAAGCCAGAAAGGTTGGGCATTAATCAGTCGTTGGGAAGGAATAAAAAGCATTAAAGGTTCAGTCATCGTTTCCGGTCGATCTCCCTCTTGAACCCGTCGGGTCGTGAGAAAAAAAGCTATGTGAACGTACGCACCAGCCTTTTAATCCGTCCATCCCCCTTGCCCGAGAGAGCGAACCAAGAAAGCGAACAGGGATTTGATCGCCTACTGAAATGTCGGGCCGACGAAGGAAAGAAGGAGCGGGAATGGGAGTGAGATAGCTATCCGATAGAAGTACATGCTGGACGTCGAGTGGCATGTTCCCCCTCCTTCCGATCGAGTGAGAGGGGAAGTTTCAGTAAGCCATCCTTTCCATTGATCGGATCAAGAGAGCTATCCGATCCTAGCCAGCAGTACTCCTCTATCTCCCGTTCAGTCTGCTCCGATCGAGTTTCATAGGACATGATTCTTAGCCAGCCTTCCACCGCCCCGAGAGGGCTAGGGTAGACCAATCCAATGAATGGTCCAGCAGAAAGGTTGGGGAAGTTGAGTCGGATTCGACGGATCGATCACCCGCTAATGAAGCAGTTGAGGGGACGAGGCGACATCAAGATCGATTGCCAGATCAGCCTTTATTCCGTCTCCTAAACTCCCCGTTTATAGGATTGATGCCAGCCTTCCAGAAGTCGAGTAAAGATCTTCACCTGGTAAAGAAGGAGCAGTATTCGGAATCGGATATCGTTCCCCTCCTCGAAACCTATATGACCTACCCGCTTATGATGCGATTTCCTACTCCGAAAGCTGTCGACCCACCACCCTAAAAGAGATCCATCCCATCCATCTGATGACCTCCTTTTCTTTTCCACCGATGTCGGATTGAATGAAGAAGTATCGAGTTGGCCATCGACCCCTCCTGCTGCTCTAGCCGAGTACAAAAGGAATGGAGAGGAAGCCGCCTCGGGACCGGCAAAACCTCCCTCGACAAAGGGAACTATAGATGCTAACCCACCCGCTGATGGAAGTGTCCCGTACCAAGCTGGGTAAACCGCTCATCTCCTACTGCCAGATAAAGAATGGATCGAATCTCACCTTTCCGTGATTGAATCTCCGTCTATCTCCAGAAGGCCCAGCTTATCACCCGCTCATGAAGAAGCTATCCAGGACAAGCTATAGAAGGAAGTCGTGGGTGCGCGATTGCGAGTCATTCACACCCCTCGACAAATAGAAGTAGTGGTTGATCCGTCCTCCCCATCCGACCCGTAGAATGAAGTAGTCGAGTCAAGATCTGCACCCGCTCATCTCTCTGATCCATCCGGCGGAAGAATCGAACTTGAAGTGGCCGATCGGTCGCCTTATCTCGACGTGGTGGGTGGGTAGCGGGAAATAAATTCATGGATGAATGAGTTAAGGAATGAAAGGGATAGGTGGATATTGATGAATGACTATTCGGAGTGGTATTGAACGAGGTTTCATCGGGATAGAAATCTGTCCAAGGCTCCAAGCCCCTTTACTATAATAGATAGGGCCGGCAAGAGATGTTAGAAAGGTATAAAGAAATATGGAAGGATGGACTCTTGAGTCAGCCACTCAATAAGGTTATAGGCCTAGAGGACAAAAGGAAAATGTTCAAAGATTATTTGGGGCGAGTACCACAACAACCTTACTTCCTAGTCGAAGAAGAAGGGTCAGAGAAGTGCAGATTGCTATCGGCTACAGAGAGAGACTTGTTCAGGTACGGTTATTACAAAGTATCCAGAGAGCTCATGGAAGGCGAGGATGAACGAAAGAATTCAGAACAACACTCGTTCTTCAGAGTGATAAGAGGACTGGTGGACATAGGGTTTCAAGCGGACCATCTGCTCATTCGCCTGAAGGCTCTGAAATAAGGTCCCTCGAAGATATCGAAGAATACGAACAGCAGCTGCCCAATGCACAGATCGCGGAGCAGAAACAAACTGACTAACCACATGAACAGCATAGGTAATGTCAGGTCGAGTAACTCTAAGGTATACCAGGCATCCAACAATCTGACGGTCAAGTGTGGGATCTGGTAGAGGAACGCCGTCAGTCGAACGAAGCTTAGTATTAAGCTCAATGGGAGTGTCAACTGTACGCTCATCAGTTAATCGAGCCCGACTAATCACTTCGGCCGCATACTTGGACTGGGACAACAAGTAGCCTCTGTCAGAGTGAGCAACTTCAATACCAAGAAAATACCGTAGAGCGCCTAAATCCTTCATCTCAAACTGATCATGAAGTTGCTTCTTCAATTGACAGATCCCAACAGCATCATCTCCGGTGATAATCATATCATCAACGTATAATAGCAAGAGAATCCTTCCGCGCTCTGAACTAGAGTCAAATAAAGCGGAATCATGCATACTTTGAGAGAAACCAGCATGTCGTACAGCACCACTAAACTTCTCAAACCAAGCGCGAGGGGCTTGTTTGAGACCATAAAGAGCACGACGCAGTCGACACACCTGATGTGACTTGTGTGGGAGACCAGGAGGAGGATGCATTTACACTTCTTCCTGAAGATTGCCGTTTAGAAAGGCAGATTTTACATCCATATGATATAATGGCAAACCACGGACAGCAGCAACGGAGATTAATGTGCGGACGGATGTCATCTTGGCCACAGGAGCAAAGGTCTCCGAATACTCAATTCCATACTCCTGAGTGTAACCTTTTGCTACCAGGCGAGCCTTATAGCGTTCTAAGGATCCATCAGAGCCTGTCTTGATTTTATATACCCATCTACAACCAATCGCCTTCTTTCCCTCTGGAAGAGTAACCAAGTCCCAAGTATGTGTCTTTTGCAGAGCACTCAAGTCCTCGTCCATGGCCTGCTGCCAATGCGGAACAAGAGATGCCTCTCGATACGACTGAGGCTCATGAAAAGAATGAACAGAAGCAAGAAAGGATCGATATGCAGAAGAAAAACAAGTGTGATAATCACGAAGACGAATAGAAGGTTGACGAACACGGAGAGAGTACCTGCGGTTAGCCTGAGATTCAGCAGGATCAGCATCTTCAGAAGCAGAAGTAGGCCCGAGCATAGGAGAGGGGTAGGGGTCAGGCTGCGATATACTAGAAACGGATGTGCTGCTTACAATGTCCTGTGGAGAATCCAGATTAGTAAGAGGTGCGGAGCTCGTTTCGTTAAGCACCAAAGGAGGTTCTTCAGAAGAAGTAGAATAATAAAAAGGATCAAGCATAACGAGATCTTCTTTACTAATAATTGTAGAGGAGGTAGGAATAGAAAAGTATGGTAGACACTCCAAAAAAGAAACATGACGCGAGATACGAAGTTTCCTAGCAACGGGATCATAGCACCGATATCCCTTTTGCTCGACACCATATCCGAGAAAGACACAAAGAGCAGAACGGGCAGTAAGTTTCGTACGTTCACGTTTGGGAAGAAGCACAAAACAAGCACAGCCAAAGACACGAAGTGCAGAGTAATCAGGTTTCACACCAAAAAGTCTTTCATATGGAGAGAGACCAGAGATAACAGATGACGGAATGCGATTCATGTTATAAACAGCGAACTGCTTTACCCCAAAACTGACCAGGTACAGATGCAGACAACAACAGAGATCTAGCAGTTTCAATAATGTGTCTATGCTTTCTTTCAGCAACACCAGCAACCCGTATAAGCTACTTTATAGGAGTAGGGGCTCGAAGAGGGGCTTACTAAGCGAAGATGGCAGTCGTCCCTTATTCCATTCCTATTCCTGACTTCAAAGGATGGATATGAGCTCGGATATTAGTGCGGCGGGAAAGAAACTGTATTGCGGAGGCTTGGTCCGATCAAGCTGCTGAGTATTGGAAACAAGCTATAGCGCTTACTCCTGGTAATTCTATTGAAGCGCATAATTGGTTGAAGTGAAGATCACGAGGCCAACCAACATAACACTGCCGTGAATTGACGGATTCTCCAATGATTATTCAAATACCGCTAGCTATAGAGCCAGGTAGTAGCTATCTATAGTCGTTGGCGAAAGGACGAAAAGATGAAGAAAGGTTAATTGCTGGCTTCCAAGTCCGCTTCCAAGCCTGCCACTACAATAGATAGGTCTTCCAGAACCTCGTTTTCGGAGTCATATTAGTAACAATCAGAACTTGCACACCACAAGGAACAGTCTATCCTGCCCAGCCTGAAAGTTGATAACCTTCCCAAAGACACTCCACTAAGCAATGGTCCTCCCGCTTGTCTATGGCCTATGCTCTATGCTATGATCGATGGTCCTCCGGCTAGAAACTATTCAACAATGATGCTGCTTTATTCGCCTGTAACCTCTCTTTCTCTTTCGTCACTCGTCCGCTACTCTTTCAGAGCCTTCGGTTTCCTTGGGTGACTTAAGCTCCTCTGTTTCTGAACTGGCCTTTTGCTTTCCCTCCGCATAAGAAAAGCAGAATTTCTTAGTAGAAACTTCCCCGTAATCGAACCTGCCGTCACCTTCACCTCTGGCCTATGTTCCTTAGCTCCTATAGTCACTCGTCTTCGGGAACTCCCCCCTTTACGTTACAACATGGGGCTCTATAGGGCCATTCTCTTCTCAATTAACATTATATCGTACTCTTCGCTCGCACGGTTCGCAGGTTGGAAAAGTGCCTTCGCAAGAGATAGAATCGGAAAGCCAGAAAGAAGAGTTTGTTTTCCTCCTTCTCGAAAGCCTCCTCTCCGTCCCTTGGAAAGACTTTTTCCTATGATGGTGATTCCTAATATGAACGAGACAGGGGGAACTACTATTGCTAGCCTGGCTACTCATCTAAGCTCCTCGCTCGTCGGTATTAACAAAAGTTCCAACCTGACCTTCTCTACCCGCACAATCGCCACAAGTAATTGGCACACACGAAACCGGCCGGATCAAGGAAGAAACCTTACCCGCCCAAGCATGAAAAATGAGGAAAGAAAGAATGAAAGCAAGCCACTCGTCTCCAACACCGGATCAGGAGTTCCGGATAGCCCCTACCCTATGGTGATTCGTCTATCGTCTGTCGTCCACAATCTTCATTGCCTACTCACTGTCGTAGTCGGTCATTTCTGACGGTCATAAATATCTTTTGGGCACTAATCTCTGTCTCCTACTCGCATGGTCTTCCGGCTATTGAACTAATCTTGTCTTTTCGGGTAAGCCCGCTGGTCACTTCCCTATGTCTCTTCCATCTGTCTTATACTTATATCTTTGTCCCTAGTCCCCTCCCTGTCATCAACTTAAACCGGTTTGGTATGGGCACTGGTCATTGTCCCTCGTCCGGTCTGGAAACTTTACCTTTTTCAAAGCCTCGTCTATGAGGGGCATTAAACTAATCTTCGCAGGTCTCCTCTGGCCGGGCAAACAAGCTGGAACCGACATCGATCCTTCGGTTAGTAATCCCTCATGGTCATTCGTCTATCGTCCATGGTATGAGTGGAAGTACTTCCAGAGCTTGACTAGGGACAGCTTACCGATATTCAAAAAGGTCGGCCTTATCCTACTATAGGAGCTAGCTTGGAATGCCTTTAATTGTTAAGGAGAACCATACATAGAGATTCACTCAACACAGCTAGAAAAGAGATCAGAAAAGCTAGCTACTAAATAGAACTCCAGACCTAAGACTCAAAAACCAGAGGAAAGAAAGGGGACTAAGACAATCGGAAGGCTGGCTAGTTTATAGGATTCCGTGCTTGCATCCCTTTTATTGCTCCCTATAGAAGATCGATTGAAGAGGCCTGATTCCTATAGATAAATTGCCAATTAACGATACTGATTCCAGGCCTATCAGCTCTTTTTAACTGGCCTGAAGCTTAAAGACAAATGGCCATAGAGAGCGATGAACTCATCAGACAGCTGCCAGCTAGCCTTGCACTTCCTTATTCACTCTTGAACTACAGGAATGCTAGACTTAAGACCGTTATGCTTTGCTTGATCTCCTGCGCCTACCAGGACGGGTTTGCTTTACACATACCTGATTACCTGCTACCGGAAACCGAAGCACCTATGCTTGCTGCCTTAACTCCACCTTCGGAAAGATCCTATTACACAAGTCTAGTGTTAAAGGAAAGGGAAGAGACTTTTCATTAAAAAAAAAAAAAAAAAAGAAACTCGAAGGAGAAGCGTTACGGTGGTTCTCTTCGATTCCGGTCCATGCCCCAACCACTTACGCTTACAACATAGGGGGGGCCTTCGAGGACGTGGTTGATAGGTTCCTAAGTAAATAGTTGCACCAAATGGATCATCCACCAACGTTGATTGATTTAGTGAACACCGTTCAAAAGCCGGACGAAGACTTTGTCACATTCGTGAATCGATGGAGGAGTCTAGCTGCTAAGACCCCTCTCTATATCCCAGAGAATGATGCCGTGAACATAATAATGTCCAATATAAGCGGCCCACTCAAGGGAGCGATCGCGCTCGGAGATTGCAAAACATTTCCAGAATTGTATGATCGAGCTGCCCGCATGGAGAAGAGTTTCAAAGACGGGACCCTCATCCCGTATGTTGATACCTCTAAAGCAACCAATGACCCCGGAAAAGGGCGGGCTAACAAGAAGAACCAAGGTGATCAAGTGAATACTCTACAAGCTCAGGTCCCTTACCAATGATCAAGGTACATACACGACGGGACCCCGCCCCTATTCCCTCTAAAGCCCCGAGGCGGAAATAAGAAGAGGAATCAACAAGCCTACAATCCAACGGCTCCAGCTACTCCTCCGGCACCCGCACCTATGCCTGCTCAACAACCACCTCAACACCCTAAGCAAACCCAGGCTCCGGTTCCACCTCAAAATCA
This sequence comes from Tetracentron sinense, assembly GCA_015143295.1. Taxonomy (NCBI): domain Eukaryota; kingdom Viridiplantae; phylum Streptophyta; class Magnoliopsida; order Trochodendrales; family Trochodendraceae; genus Tetracentron; species Tetracentron sinense. The sequence goes on along the minus strand of JABCRI010001121.1, from coordinate 144,019 downwards.
GCCCAACTACAGAAATGTGCCTCCCCCAAATCGAAGGGCTGATGGACAAAGACCTTGGGGACCTAAGCGAGATCATTACCCTCCATTGCCCGAGTAAGTCCAAACCATATTCTCGGTGTTGTTATCACAAGGTGTTCTCTACTTGCCACAAGAGAAAGCAAAACTACACCTAAGGTCACCAGGTTTGGACTATGAGAACTATTGTCCCTTCCATAGGTATCCCGGTCACGAATGAGATACATGTTTTACAATTAGGGATTTCATTTATGACATGAATGACCGGAACCAATTGAATTGGGACGCGTGCTCATGCCGCAGGAATGAACCAGGCTGTGTATAAGGACCCATTACCCAACCATGGAACGACTGTACCACCTACCCTACACAAGAAAATGGGCAAATGGGCCCGCTGCAGGAGTCAACACCTTCACTCATCGTCTAAACCTGCAGAATCACCCTTCGAGATTCATCACCAAGAACCCAACCTTCGCTCCTGAGCCCGTACTACCTAAGGTATCCATGTGTACTCCTCTCGTGGAAAGGAAGGCTGCTCCGCCAAAGGTCTCACTCTCTGCCGTCCCAAAACTGGAACCAAAGATTTCCTGTATCCAAGATGACATCTTCAACGAAGACTACAGGCAATACATTCAGCCATGGGATAGAGTCACCCAAATCCGGATACGACAACATAATCCGGGTACATCCACAATGAGTCAAGCTCCTACCCAGCCATCGCAGCAGCAAGCGTCTCAACCCGAGCCGTTCAAGTTTCAATCAGCCCCGGATCAACAAAGGCCACCTCCAAAACATTATCAGAAGCACGATCCTAAGAGGGAGCAAGTAAATGCGGCCTTACGATCTGGAAGGATTTATGCTAGACCACCTACGGTCGAAATGCAACAGCAACAGCTGCAGTAACAACAACCAAATGACTCGGAAAGGACGGTTGTGATTGAAACAGGGAAAGAGTATGATCTCTTGGGACACTTGGAAAAGACTCAGGCTAGGATCTCCATTCTTGAGTGAATTCGAAAGTCCCCCATTTCAAGTACTAAAGATCGCAATTTGTTGAACAGGATTCTCGAAGAAGCACAAGTGGCAGAGGACACCACACCTGAAGGGTTGGAACAAATCATAGCTGCCCTGATGGTACCTCCCGCGATCACCTTTACGGATGACTATTTTTCTAAGTCCGCTGCGGGTAGGCATGCAGATCCCCTTCATGTGACAGTCACCATTAAAGGGTTCACCATACCTCATTTGTTTTGATACTGGTGCATCCCTTAATGTGTGTCCCCTCCTCACGTTAAGCATCCTAGAGATCCCCGAGAGCGCTTTGGTTCCGTCAGCCATGACTCTCACTGCTTATGATAATTCTAGACGTCCGGTGCGCGGAAAGATTGATCTTGATGTTCGTATCGGACCAATGACTATCCCAGTGGAATTCCATGTCATAGACATCATGGCTACTTTGAATCTGATCCTTGGCAGGAAATGGATAGAACAGCTGAAGGCGGTTCCGTCCACTTACCATCAATGCATAAAATTCCCATATCGAGGAAAAAGAATCCGGGTCTTTGGGGATGATCCTCCTGAAGGATACGAATTAGAGGATTCATCTTACCTACCGACCATCAAAGGAATGCAATCGATGCCGATCCAACCGATAACGATAAGGCAACCGATAATCTCGGTAGTAGACTTGAATTATCCCTGGTCGTACCCTTTTCAAGATCGCAAAACCATACCGAGGCCTCGATGTTGGAAGAGAATGGAAAGAGCCATGAAACATACTCCTTATAGTAAACCCACTTGGGAGATCATGTGGCAAATTGGCTACGAACCGGGTACCGGGCTAGGGAAAAGAAAGCAAGGAAGGCTTCACCCCATCCCCATTCAAGAATGCATGCAGAAACAAGGACTCGGCTATTCATTGGAGGAAGATGTCTGAAACTTGCGAATTGATCCTAAGGGGCTCCCTGTATTTATACCAGGTCCAACCCGAAGAAGCAAAGTGCAAAGAACTATATGAAAAGTAGGACAAAAGGTAGACCTGGGATCAATACATCTGCATGAAGGCTGCACAGCCATACTCATACAATGCATGGGAATCATCTCGCACCCGTAAGAAGAGAAGACCCTTGGATTATGAACGGGAATTTCAATTGCTAACCCTCTCAATCATCATGGCGAGGCAACCTCATGCGTGCCTGAATCAGGGCAAACATCAGGGATAAGACTCTACGAAGAATGGCGTTTCTGGCCACCTGGTTGGCAAAGAGCGTGCTCCCCAATAGCCCCGAGAACGAAATTCCCCCTTCCCTTTTTCAGCAGGCTGCTAGTTGTAGCGCGCTAGCGCCCCAGCAAGATAGGGCCCTTCATTATAGGGTAGGGCCAAAAGTGCTATAAAGTTCGCCCCCTATCACTTAAAGGCGGCGCTCACGTTTTTTGGCTTATACAGGCCTTTTCTTCGCTCCCCCTTCCCTGAATTTCTTACGACCGAAACTGACCCGCCCTCCAGTGCCTAAAGTAGGTCTTGCAGTGATTAACGGACGCCTTGAAAGTTCCGCCTTCCGGAAAAGAGGTCCATGTTATTGATGGAACATGGGTTCCTGGGTGCTTGGGAATAGTCGCACTGTCTGCCACTTACTCGCATCTCGGGAGGCCTCCACGGGTCTTTCAAGCGAGCCATTAACGACAAGGCCAGAGCTTGCATCCGGATCTCTCGGTACAAACCAACTCGGAAGGCATCGAACCCCTCAGAATCAGAAAGGGGGTGCCATTAGAAGATCGAAGTCCGGGAAAACTGAGACGCCAACCGTAGCACTCAGAAAGTGTATTGGCCCTCATTTGTCGAGGGGCAGGTGCTTCGGGCCCAAAACGAGAGGAGGTTTAAGCGACGGAGACCGACCGTAACACCACGCTTTACGGCAACTGTCTCCGGGATCACACGTAAGAAAAAGGGAGGAACGACCCTCGCCCCTACTGAAATCTCGCCGACTTCCCCCAATTCACCTGACGGATTAGGGTAAGGGCAAGAGCCAGAGTTCTGTGGTGTCCGGCTCTTCAAGAGAAATCCCCAATCCATTAACCGGAGCTTTCAGTTCTGATGATATGAAACGCTTATGTGGGTTGGTTCAACTTACATGTCTATTTTCTTTCTCCATACAAATCCACTAAGACGGAGCCTAGCAAGGATAGGGAAGGCAGTATCCTAAGATCTGCGAGAAGTGGTACTTTAAAAGAGAGCCACTTCGTAAGCGAATAGCTACTGAACATGCCGTAGTAACCCAAGGCTGGATCCGTCCCTTGACTCCGTCAGCCTGTTTTGACTTATCAGAGGCGCAACCCCGGGCAGATTCAGCTCACCAAACTCTCTTGCCTTCGTCATCAGCTGCTCCTTTGGTCACGGGTTCTACTCCTACTCCTCTTTCTTTTGAGGTACGTCGCTCCTCTCGTATCTCTCGTCCTCCTGATCGTCTCACATATGAAGATTTTCCTCTTCCCATTGTTTGTGCCTTTCTGTCTTCTGTTCATTCCATTGTTGAGCCTAAATCTGATTCTGAAGCTGCATCTCAGTCATGTTGGAAAGAAGCCATGCAGGAAGAACTCAAAGCTATCATAAAAAAGAAAAGGAGCTAGTTCCTCTCCTTCCTTAGCTCTTCTTGGGCGAGTACCTTCTTTTCTTCTTTCAACTAGCCTTGACTGGCCAAAGACCGGTAGGAGTGTCAAGGTTCGTTCATTCAAAAGCGAAAGGTAAAGGAAAGACAGATCTTCTTTCTTTAGTCAGAAAGAGTTCCCAGCTTATAGTCAAGGCTTAAAAGTGCTAGTTGTAGCGCGCTAGCGCGCGCTAGCCTTTTGAAGCAGCCTTAAAGCAGCCAGCAAGCTAGTGCTTCTAGTAGCAGCCAGCAAGCAGCCTTGCCAGCTTCTCCTTAGTCTTCCTCTCCTCGCTTTAGTAGTTAGTCTTCGTCCCTCGTCGCTTCTTTCTGGCAAAGCTTCTACGACTGCTTGTCGCTTCCGAGGGTTAGGAGACAAAAAACGTGAGCGCCTCGCGCGATACGGCTTTTTGGCCGGGGCAAAAGCATGGTTCAACAATGCCCATCCCTTTCCTAGAGCTGGGTATGCTATTAGTGCTAGGTGTTTGGGCCGCTTGTCGATGCCTTGCGAAACCACGAACAGATCGAGTCGTGTGCAAATATCAAACCACAAAGCATACAAGAAAGCCTTCACATCCCTTGCATTCCTTCCCTGAAAGACTTTTCTTTTTTGATAAAAGAGAAGGAACACAAGTTTTTACAGGAATTCGTACGGATTCGACGTCCGAAGCTAAACACTCGTGCCGCAACGGACGAAGTCTTTAGGACTGACAGAAGATAGAGAGCCTCTTTTAAGAATCATTCCGTCGATAAAAAAGGATAAAATCCATCGATCTTCATCGGGACTCCAAACTCATGAACACATGCTCCACAAGAAAAGAAGCCGCCCTCAAACCTAGATTTACTGAACACCAACCCAATCTGTCAATTCCAGTGTGAAATCGCGCATTTACCTGCCAGGCCAAGCAAATCTAAGAACTTCTAGGCCAAGCAATAGTAAGAGCTAGCCAGCTGCAGGGAGCGAGCCAACAGTGGTGCAGTCAATCCAACATCTTGAGACGAGTTAAGCCTTGCTTGTAAGTGCATTCCTCAACAAGCGAGTAATGGAAGCCTTTCCCCTTCGATCCTTTGCACGCTCTTAGGATCATCATCAGTCTCTGGTGTGCTAGGCGCGGTATAAGGAAGGGGAGGAGAAGGAGAATGCATTCTTTCACTCTTTTAGTACGTCTCAATAGATGAGTGAAGCGAACGAAGGAACGGCGCTAGAAAGAAGGGTTGGTTGTGGGTGGGCTTGGGGCGCATTGAGCGATCAGTTAGGGCGAACCACACAAGCTCGAAACTCGCGATAGAAGCGCGGGGAGAAAGACCACTCGTAGTGCCTCCGTCGCTGCTGCGTTAGCTGACATTGGTGGTTCAGCGAAAGACCCAGGGGGTGGGGAAGGAAGGCTGCTTTCAAAATGCCTGTTGGCGCGCTATAGCTTAGGGCTGATTTAGCGCTTTTATACGCGCTTTATGCGAAAAACACGGTGTTTATAACGCTATCGACGTTCAATCTCTGTTTGCGTGAAGCTAGCGAAGAAAGAATTCATTCACACTAACCAACTAGCAACAATCGTAATAGCAACAACCACGGCTAGCAACAGCGGCAATAGCAACAATCGTTAAACAATCACTGCTAGCTGCCACGGCTAGCAACAATCCGCGTTAAACCACGGCACTGCCTTTTCTCTCCACCCACTCCATTCCCCTTTCCCACCGCCCTTGTCCCGGGCCTGCTTGGTGCCCTACCTAAACCGGCTTTATTTGGAAACTACGGCTTTCGCTACGCCGTCCGGGTGGTAATTACGGTTGGCGTACGTCACCCCCGAAAGCGAAGGTCGCCTCAGCAAAAGAAGGGCCTGGCTGAATGCTGCGCTAAGCTTCGCTCAACCTGTGAAATGAGGGCAAATGGACGGTTGCCTTCTTGCCCAGTTGGACTGGTTCGGTCTATCCCTTAACCGAGGGTGCCTTCTTCTTGAAAGAATGACCATGAGAATGGGTAAGAGGGTGAGCTTTCGCTTCCTCTAATCCCAGGGCTAAAGTTTCTCGTTAAAAAGAAGATGGGAATGGGTGATGTGGAATGGCCCAAGGGGCAGGATGAGACTCGGTCCTTTTCCTCTGACGGACGCTTCCATGCACGGATTCAAAGCATCGAAGCGAAAGGGCTTAACGGGAGGACCCATCTTGACTCTCATGGTCGTGTCAATGTCAATCATTGCGATTGATTGGCCTAACACTTAACCGAATGTACGGCGAATGGGAAATATATAGATAAAATAAAGGAGACCTTGATGGGCGCGATAAAGGTGTGAAATGCATCTGGTACCGGGAAGCAGATATGTCAATGGATGGAAGGCCAAAGCCGATACCGTTGGCTAAGAACCTTTTTCCTTACTTGATCAGCAGATAGGCACGGAGCTTGAAAAGGCGGAGTAGAGTAATGAATGATATTTTCCAACTAAGAAGGGGGCGGGAGAGAAGGCAGCAGCTGCGGAGGGAGGACTAGGGTGGGGTCAGAAGAAGGGGGGAGAATATTATGGGGAAGTGATTCCAAAGTCTTAAGCTTAAACCCTGAGACTATGGGGAAGGTACAGAATGAGAACTCATAACAAGACCTGGGTGATGAAGAAAATTAAATCAAAGCGGGAAGGCGCTGACTAGCCCTGAAGGGCTACCTTTATCTGCTATTGGGCTTGGAAAGGAAGTTCCGTATCAACATAGATAAAGATGTCTCCATGGACGAGAAGGATTGGTTACAGAATCAGTTTCACATGATAAGTCCAACCTATTTACATAGTTGGAGTGGAACGAAAGAGGGACGAGATTATCCATGCATGCGAGATGGCGCGTTCGTTGGGTGCATGTGCGTTCCGAAAGTGACATACATATTGATTGGGGAATCCGAATCAGGGAGTTCGAGGCGCTGGAAGCGATTCCAGGGCGGTGGGTGGGCGCCTCAAAGGTCAAGGCCAAGGAAGCCAGCCTCATCGAATGAAATGAAAGCCAATGTTGATCTATCGGTACCATAAACTAAGCCCTTTAATAAGGCGATAGGGAAACAGGGAAGGAAGCCAAGCCCGTGAATGCGAGTTCTTCCCGTGAAAGAATCACGAGTCGAAGGGCTGTGCTAGGCTTTCCGGATTAGGTGATGCTAGCTAAAAGGTTTTGAATTAGTCCCCGGTAAAGAAAGGAAGCGAAGCGTAGGCTCGGCTCGAACTTTCAAATAGTCTAAGCTGGGGAAGCAGGAGTTAACCTTAAGGCTGATTTCCGTGAGGCGAGTTCATCACTTGATAGAAGAACGAATCGATGACGCTTAGGGTGTTAACGACCTTGCTTAGCAGCTTAGCGCGGTAAGGGATGCAGTCTTAGCGCGGTAAGGCATCTGAGATTGACTCTGATGTTTACTCTTAAAGCCCTTCCTTCTTTTTGTCTGTAACCCCTAACCTTTTTCTTGTTTCAAGACGAGGCAATCAATCGTAGTGAGGAGCGCTGATCTCGTGCTCATGGTGCTTAGGGCTCATCTCGTGCTGAGGTGCTCGTGCTTTCCGCTTTCGCTTCTAGCGTCTCTCGCTCCTGCTTTCTCTGTTTCAGAACAAGCTAGGTAAGCGTGGATATGTCCCGAAGGCTCTATCCGGTTACGGCCCAGTGCTGGTAGGTCTCACTGAACACCAATCCAATCGTAAATCGTAAAATGAAAGATTTCACTGATTGACATTGAGGTTTCTGCGTAGGCTCGTTCCTGAAGAGTGAGGCGAGTCGAGGCATCTTTTCTTTCTGGAAAGACGAGGAGAACTACTTTAATGGTTAAGGGTCCTGCCCTATCAAGCAAGTTCAAGTCAAGCTGCTCAATGCGCGTTACAAGCAAAAAATACGGGATTGTAGAACTTGAGTTTCAGCATGAGGAGCTAGTCAAGAAGGAGGGATTCAATTAAGGGAATTTATCCTGTGAGGCGAGTCCTTCACTATTGATATGGATAGCACCCTTATTAAGGGACTTCCTCCTGCCTAAAGACTGAGGCTCGTTCCTGAACTTGCCTGAACTTGAAAAAGGAAGAGTGAGGCTCATCTCACTCCGCTCACCTTGTTGCAGTTTGTTTTATTAGGGTTAAGGAAGGGGTTCTTTCTAAAGGAAGGAGCGATAGAGAAGTAGTCCTCTTAGTTGAAGAGTAGTAAGCAGCGCAGCTAGTTGGGACTTCTTCTTTTTATTATAAATAATAAGGGTGGAAATTAAATACCTCTGTTGAATAGGGTAGGACCTTACCTGGTCAATGCGTGTTAAAAGCCCTTCGTTGAGGCCTTGCACGAGCGTTGCAAGACGAGGTTAACGACCTAGCCTTATCGAGAAGTTCGTTGGGAAGGAAGCTTGAAATGAAAGAGGGACTGGTCGAATCGAACGACCACGCTGGGGAAGCGTGAAGGAAAGTCTGGTCAAGTAATCTAAGGTTACTAGGAAAGAAAAGCGTTGGAAGTGTGGAGGAGATGTCCCTAAGGCTTATTCTTCCTGTTGGTAGGGAGCGCCCTTCACGTGTAGTGGTAGGGCTTACTTCACACTAAGAAAAGATGGAAATGAGAACAAAGGAAATGAGCAAGTTGACGTTGAGTTTGAGCATTCAGTTTCCGCTCCCTGTTTCAGTTTCAGTTTCAGCCAAGCGTTGAATGATCAATCTCACTTTTTTACATTGAGTTCTCGCATGATTCAGCATGAGGAGTTGAACGAAACGACCGGTAGTTAGGTAGCGAGGAGCTCACTGTCGATCGCCTCACTCCGCTCGCCTCTTTCCAGCCTGTTACGTGAAGGGATCCTCTGGAGTGAAGCGAGGGCGGTGGGTGGTTCAAGATCAGTTTGAGCAGTGAGTTTGAGCAGGAAGTTGCCTCATAAGGCTCCTTAGTCGCCTTCCTGTCTCTGAAAGACGAGGAGAACTACTATTAAGGTAATACACAGCTTGCTCTTTTCCATCCTCGTTGATCTGAGTAAGAGCAGCTCCAATCGATTCTTCTGCTGCTGAAATGTACAGCCTTAACGGTTCTCCGTCTCTTGGGGGCATTAAGACTGGTCGTTTTGTTAAAGATTCCTTGATCGATCGATTGCAGTGCTTTTTCGTGCTCTTCTCTCCACTCGAACTCTTCAGCCTTTGTCAACTTGAGCAATGGGGCTTTTGCCTGAAGCTTTCCTGCGAGGTTTGAGATAAATCGGCGCAAGAAATTGATCTGGCCGATCAACCTTTGCAATTGCTTCTTGTTGGCTGGTGGCGGAGCCTCTAATATTGCTCGCGCCTTGTTCTTTTCTACCCTCGGAGTGAAGAGATTGCCATGCCGACTTTAAAGTGAAGTCACCATTCGGCGAGGGAGCCCTTCAGATGGCATCACTTAAGGGGCTAGGGGCAAGCTCAATGTCTTTTAGCTCCCTAATGAGGATAGAAGAGGCTTGGTAACCAAATCGTGGTTGCACCCTCCATTCTCCATTAGAAATAATAAAGGAAAGAGGAGCGCAGGAGCGCCCCTAAGTCCTCTCTTATTTCCTCCCCGAACTTGTCCCAAAGAGATTCACCCTTGAACCAAGGATCATGCAAGAGATTCATCTTCGACCCTTCCCTTATGATAAAAGCAATGCGAGGGCACCGGCAATTGAGTATTCCCCGCAATCCCCAAGAGCATCTACTCGGACGAGCAATCCAAAAAAGCTTCCTTTTGAGGTAGCGGGAATGAACCCACTTAACCCAAAGGCTATCCTTCTTCGATGCAATGTTCAAAGCTTGCCTTAGAAGCGCGGCTTGGTTCCAATCCTTGAGACTTTTAATGCCTAGGCCTCCTTCCTCTTTTTGTCGGCATATATAGTGCCACCCCACCGGGTGGAACTTCCTTTCAAGCGAAGGGCCGGACCACAAGAAGTCACGCATACTAGACCGAATGGATTGAATAGATTGACTGGACTGAAACAACTGTCCAATCCAAAGCTTTGAAAGATCGAACACACAAATCTGCCATGGCAAACCTGCTCCGCGCTGGCCCGTATCTTTTGTACTACTTCCGAGCGCTCTCTAACTCGCTCTACACGCCCATCGTTTGACGAGCTTCACGCTTGACTTCTCAGCCATGAAGCTCGACTTGCACATATCCAACCCCTAGCCGATCCTGATCCACCTAGTGCCTTTACTACAACTCGGTCTAATACCCATCCCTCTTCCTACCCCTAGGATCAAGGGCTTGCTTGGCTGTTGCTTAGCTTGTTTGCTTTGTTCCTTCCCGGAGCAAGGGTGCTTGAAGATCTCAGTTTTCACTAGGAACCTCTTTAAATAAAGAAAAAACCGTTGTAACGCGGTATAATAAATATGTTCCCGCTTTCTGAATCGCGTTAAAAGCCCTCCAAGCCCACCCACCGCACCGCCCACCCTTCTCGAGTGAGTTTCGTTTAGCCCCGTTCCCATGATCCTTCTTTAGGAACGGGCTCAGCCCTAGAGCTTAAGGCGGTACCTCCAGACTTATCACCAAGTCAATTGGAACAACATGGCTAAAGTTGAGTAGAGTAGAGCCCCTCTGTACCTATATAAGTGGGCAAAAACCACATTGGAAAATGCGAGCTCTGGGAGGGCTGCGAAGCCTTCTATGTGAAAGCTATGTGCTTCCGGTCATCAGCACGAGCGAGCAGCTTCTTCGAGTTAGGATGTAGATCGAGCGCAATAAGCTACACAGCTACATCGGCGAGGGTTTCGCTATGCCATCTGTATGGTGTGTTGCTATTGTTGTTTCCTCACATTGGGAGTGCTGCCCTGGCACGGCAAACCAATAGGTCAGACTAGCCTGGCCTGGGATAGCCCTTCCCGTATAAGACTGAAGCAAGACCCGTGTTCACATACGAAATTCCTTAAGTCGCTTGCCCAACCAAAGTAAGCCATACTTCTCACCCGCTTAAACAAGATGAAACTAACACTCCATCGATCGGAAAAGGCGAGAGCGTAGAATTTCAGTTCGGTGTAAAGTTCACGGTAACTGAAGAGGGAATGCGGCTTTACTAGTACTCTGTGAGACCGTAGATTTAGGAGGGGCTTCCCAGACCCCCTTTAACGCGACGTCGGCGTCGTCACGGATAGAACATTAGGGTCAGTGCTCTCTTCAACCGGATCAATTAGGGCTAAATAGACAAGCTTCACACTAAGTCAAACGGAACAACATAGCTAAAGTTGAGTGGAGCTGACGCCCTCTGTCACTAAGGAAGGAGGCAAACCAAACCATAGTGCTTCCCTTTACAGAAGCACTAGGGGAACTTCAATACCTTACTACACCCTCCCACCGCCCATGCCCGATCCAACCTTCCTAAGCCCATCCACCCCCCTTCCTTCCTTTCATGGAGGAAAGGCTTCTTCAGCCTGAAAAGCTTTTGATTCGTTATCCATACAACTCTTCTTTTCCCAACCCTTAGTTCTAGCTTCTGCTTTTGCGTCTCTTTCTGCTGATGCTTCTTCTTCTGGTTTTATACCAACCCTCCTTCCTGGATCATTTGTTTCATCCTCGCTCTTAACCTTCCCCGAGCCAACCAACCTCCTGCGCTATATTTGAGGAAGCTTGCTCGCTCACCTCAGCTTTAGCTCTCGCTTCAGCTTCTGTTTCTTATCCAGTTGCTGCTGATTCAGCTTCTTCGGATGCTTCAGCGGATGCTTTTTCTTATGCTTCTGCCCTATCTTTCTTTTCCATCGTCCTTGGCTATCGCTTTTCAGCTTCATTTATAGATCCGGAAAATCATTCTCATTCTGCTTCTGCGGATGATTCTATATCCTAGCTTCTTTATCTGCTTATGTGGTTCTGCTACTTTAACCTTACCCACCGGCCTTGTTCAAAGAATTCATTCATCTCGTACCTTCCCCACCGGCCTTAGTTGGCTTGGCTATTGTTCCTTCTTCATCTGCTTCTGCTGAGGCTTATGCGTTGGACAAGTCTCGTTCCTTGGCTTAAAGGGGTGAGGCGAGTTTCTCCTAAAAGGGGCTTCCTAGGGTTCGCCTCGTAAGTTGCGTTGAGCGACTTGTAAGGTCCCAGCCCAATCAAGCTTCCGCTTGCCTCTCGTTCTAGGCGCGAAATGTGGGCTTGTGGCGCGTTTTCGCTTTTTCAGATGAGGAACTATCACTATCTCTGACTCTGAGTAGATAGTGTCAGCTTCCTGACTCGACTCGGTACCTCTTCAATTGAGGGTTCCTTACATGGAAACGAGGGTTTACGAACTTACTTTAAGTATCTCCCTATTCCAAGCCCACCCACCGCCCGGGTCACCACAGAGACAAAACTGAGTAGCCTCGTAATGGCGGCAGTGGGAACCGCAAGATGAGGGGTGCGGTCAATTGATAGGCAGCATCTTTCTGCCGGTCCGCACCTCATCGCGGTTGTTTGGTAATCACTCCTGAAGATTATTACCCTAAAAAAGTAGGTTAACGATGGGCGAAGGCACCGAACCCTAATCTTCAGACCCTACGTCGAAGAGCGCTAGTTCAGACCCAGCTACGACCTGAACTAATCGATTCGGCTGTACCATGAGCGACTTATAGCTAGAATAGCCAAACCTTCTATTCCAGCAAGAAAACGGATGCGCGAAAGCCGTTGCGCTAACGCGCATCCGTTTTCTTGCTTTTCTTTGTTGAACCCTCTACGGTCTACCCTCTTTCTCGATATCCCAATTCTAGCGTTCATTAGCAGAAGTAGAGATAGGGGGAGATAGGATTTATTACAACATTTATGTGAAAATGACAGAAGCCGCTATAAAGGGAAGAAGCACATCCTGCACCTTCACCTGCGAAGCGCTACGCTCCTGCTTACGAAAGACTACTGGGAGTGGGAATAAAGCTCCAGCCCTTAGCCCTTAACTCCTTCAATATCGCACCTACTACCAAAGACTGAACCAAAGAAGGGATGGGATAGACATAGCCATCTCTCCCTCACCCCGCAGCTCAAACTCCGCATCCTGATCCAGATCCAGCTACGGACTTACTAGAGCTACTACGCATCCTAGAATTGGGGGAAGGCGTCTAGACGCCTAAAAGAAGGCATAAATGACTGTCTGAATCTTCCTAAAGTAGCAGCTAAAGGAAAGCTAAAAGGTATTGGCGAAGAAGTAATGGAGGATCTGATATAGATTGAAAAGAGGGAAAGCTAAGCTAGCTAACGAAGGGGTTGGGATTCGCCTCGCCCTAGTACACCAACCAGGCCCTTGACCTCAGACCTCACCCGAGACAGGCTGCCACAGACTCCAGAGAACTCGAGCGGTCAGGTCAGGAAGACATTTTTTTTTTTAAATACATAGATGTGTCTTTCACCGGATTTATATTCCAAGAGCCAATGCCGTTGAAAGACCAGAAATGTTTTAAAACAAAAAAACAAATGTTGATTTGGAAACAAAAGAAAAAATAAATGTAGCCGGGGATGGCGCTGCCATGCTTCTTCTATGAGTTTTCTACTATATTGGGGCATACTTTAATAGTCCAATACTCCAGGCTAATGGCACTAAGTCAGGTGCTAGCCTAGCTCTTCCAGTACGACGAATGCTTTCCTTAACAAGGGGATACTATAACTAATTAGTATTTGCGTCTTATACACTTCATTTGTTCTCCCCTATCGACAGATGAGAGACTTGAAGGGACAGATGCGAGCGGCAAGGGCTTAAAGAAGCGACCAGCTCAAGCGATTGAGAGAGCTCGACCTTTGCGACAGATTCAAAAAGAAGGAATCCAGATGGAGCATTTTCGACCGAGTGGGACATAAAAAGAGTTATAACAAATCGAATTGACAAAAGACCTTTGAGACCTCACTCCTTTTTAGGGCTGAGTGCCATCTCATCTCAAAAAGTAATTTTCCTATCTCTCCCCGTCTTTTGAGACGTCACTAATAAAATAGACCAAAAAATGCAAATTTGAGTCTACCCCGCGTTTTTGGGCTATCATCCCATTTCCCGAGGGGGCGATCTCAAAAAAATTAGAAATAGGTAACGAAAAGTGATGTCAAAAGAAGGATCGTTTTCTTATACTTTCGAGAAAGTGGAATGCATTTTTCGATATCGCTATCGAAAAAGGAGGGATTAGCTTGATTCATGTGGACCGATGCCCATAGCCCGGGAACAATTAAAAGAAATCGATGAATGTGTCCGGACCAAGCAACGAATAAGCGCTAGCAGATGAGATTGGACCTATAGACTAGGCACCAAAGGAAGAAGCAGGCAAGACACTCTTGTTGGACAATATAGGGTCTCAAAAGCCTATTTAGAGCATTGGAATTGGAACCTTCTCGTACAAAGACCTTTAACTCGCAAGACCGGGGGAAGAAAAAGACTGAGACTTAACCCGGAGAAGAAAGACTGGCGACAAAGACCCAAGACTCGCGACTGACAAAGACCGAGAGAGGGAAGAGACTCGCTACCTTCGATTAACCCGTCGCTACTTCCGACTGCCCCCCTTCTCGACACCGACTCCCGATTCTAGCCTCAGGAGAAGTGGGGGAAGGAGAGGAATGGAGTAGCTCGACTAAAAGGAGAGGATCTCACGACATCTATTACGGCATTTACCAAACCAATTGCAATTAAGTCATTCGAACCTACTTTCGGAAAATCATCAGCAATGGATGAGCCGGCAGCATGCAAGCTCAAGCTCAAGGGAAAAAAGCAGGGTTCCAAACCTCATACCAAGAGAAAGATTCCAAACAAGTACAAAGAAGACAGCGAAAGAAGTGGATTTCAAACCAGCATACGCAAAGCAAAGAGCGGAAAGGTGCTTTGTACCTCACTTCGCTAAGCAGCGATAATTGTACTGAAGCTCTCTTTCCAACGCCCGCCGATCGTACTACTTCATTCTTGGTGTGCTGACCAGATATCCCAATAATGAGCTAAGAGCCATAGCAAGAGATATAGCGTTGGCTTCCGGCTTAGTGAGCTCATAAACTGGCGAATCAATTCATTTGAAAGAGAAAGTCGGGTCTAGCTGATTCCCGAGTTGACCAATGATAGATAGGTAGGAATGGCAGGACCTAAACGAGCTAGGCTTCGTTAGCCAGTTCTCCTTTTAAAAGCTATTCTTAATGCCGCTCGGGCTCCCCTCGATCCGGTGATAGAGGGGGATCCCATCGCTCCTGGAACAGATGATGGAAGATCTTACTAAAATAAGTATTATAATTAAATATAAAGAGAGACTCTATACCAGTATACAGCAATAACAATGTCAGCCAATTAGCAAAGATCAAGCGAACTCACTCAACCGTACTACACCAAAGACTAAACATACCTATCAAAGACCAAGCAAGAAGAATGTTCGCCTACCTGGCCTTGCCGTCATGTTCACTGCTACTGACATATGATACATCGCTAGCCATCCGTTTTCTCTCATTCAAGCCTGGCAAACAACTCTTTTGTCTTAACAAATGTGGGCTACGAAACGATATCTCCAGTAAGACACGAGCGGCGATCCCTATCCTTCGCTTTATCGGGCGCGTGAGAGAACGAACGAGAGCATTAAGCCAATAAGCCGGTCCATCCCAAGGGCCGGCAGTCTCCGTGACGGAAAAAGCGGCATCGTTGACTCCAGAGAAGTAAGCGAAGGACCGTCGGTAAGCAGCTCCGGTATCGGCAGCATTCGCGGTATTAGTCTCAGTAGCATTTCTTATGGCAGCGGCAGAAGCACTGACTCTAGAAGTGAGCATCTCGGGTGTGAAGGAGCGGCATCGGCAGCGGTAGTACGATTCTATTCGTTCGAGTCTAGGTCTACCGGTGGGTCGTCCTCTGAGTAACTCTCGCGAGCAAAGACGAAAAGAGATGGAATTCGAGCCAGCAAAGGACTGAGGTAGGGGACGGGAAAGGTAAAGAGAAGGGGCCGTCGTTGGTGCGTAACAGAGCTTTCCTATCGACGATCTTTCTCGGTGCATAAGCGAGGCTTAGCGGTCGAAGTACCGCATAAGCTAGAAAGCCAATAGACCTTGAATAGCCTGTACGAAAGGACTTATTAAGAGGATGTGACTAGAGTATCAAATCCATATATAAATCTTGTACGCAAGTTGGCACAGCGCTTTCGCTTTAAATCAATCTCGCTCATCTGGTCTGCCCGGTCAAATCAGCTCTCCTGCCTGTGTATCCCATGCCCGGTGCCGTTGATCTGTCTGATGGGAGAGATCCACCAATTCCTTTATTTCAATATGTTGTATTCTCTCCAGAGGTGGAGTTCTCTCTATTCAATAGATCATTTCCTGCCCGGAGTGAAGGTCATCTGTCTGGTCTATATGGAATTTCGTTTATATGGTTACGCCAAAACAGGAGTTTATAGCCTTTCTTTGATGGGTTCGGGATACTATGCTTCTTGACACATGTCATGCTGAATTTGAGGGAATAGAAATGAAAGTGGAATTCCACTATTCTAGAGAAGAGGAATATCACATATGAAATAAAAAATAGAAGAAGAGAATAAAAATGCCAGAAAGTAAACCATGAGCAGGTGCAGGAGCAGTGAACGCTTGGCGGGAGTTCCAACATAGGAAGACACCCAGAGGTTTTTATTCCTTTACTTTATTCAATGTAATTCCTTCATGTAAATAGACTTCCCCTGTCAACAAACAAGAAAACTGATGCCGCGCAAGGGCTTTCGCGTTAGATTCGGCCTGGTTCGATTATACGCGCAATTAATGAGCCTAAACTAGGGGGTTACGCAAGGGGGGTGGGTACTCGAGGGAAATAAACCCTCAATAAAAGCGTGTATTTCCAGTTTAGGAAGAGAGAAACTCTAATTCCACTAGAGAAACTGGAATTTCACTCTCTAATATGAATTCCACCAATAGAGGAGTGGGAGACTCAAAAAGTAGTGGCAGGAAGCAGCACACCAGGAGGTGCGGGACGAACTCCTTCTTTTAAATCTGCCAATCGAGCTGCCGAATCAGTACGGCAGGTTAAGTCCAGCAATTGGTAAACCAGCGAAATAGACACACCCACAAATCATTCTTTTATTCAATCAATCTCATGTAGGAGAGCCTATACCGGAAACTCAAATGTGATAATTCAGGCGAAAGAAAGGTCGATCTTTCTTGTATACCTGCCCGTGAACCCTTCTCTCTCTTTCTTTGATCGAATCCCTTGGTTCCTTCTTTTAAAAAGAGTTGTCCCCTGTCTGTATCAGTCGTCTCTATGGCAATCTTTCTTTAAGCAGAAAGCGTGTTCAAGCTCTCTGATTAAGGTACTAGAGGCTCACTAAACTATCGAGAAATTGCTTTCGGCCTAGGATCTCTTGAAAGTGCTTTTGCTTTCCTTTTAACTAAGCCTTCCCGCTCTACTGGAAACTATCCTCTATCAGAAAGTCTCGTAATCAACTGGATTTTTTTTTACTTGATCAATCGGAAAGAAGAAGGCAGAGGTAAACTCCCCAACTCGATCAATGGGTGCTCATTGGTCTTCTTGAAACTCCCCAACTGCCGCAGCTGTCGATTGGGGGAGCCTCGAGCATCCAGTATATGATGACATTAAGGAGTATTCCCCAATGGAGTAGTCAACTCATAGAACAGGCATGTAAGCAAAGCAAGAAAAAGGCTTTCCATTTTTCTTTTCCAGATCTCTCATCTGGTCAACGGTACACATTCTTTTATTCAACAAATACATCCCATGCCTGGAACGAGTTGAAGGAGGAGGGGGGGTCAGGGGGGGACACATGAAGGAGCTACACGTAAATCCGGTTGCTTGTTCGGTGTGGTACCAAATCAATATCTCCTTTCTCTGGTTGGTCAAGGGTACACACTTCTCTTTTTATAATTGATGTATTCCATTCCCGGTGATCCTGTCCCGCTAAACACAAATCTTTCTTTTCATTTTATATATCCCATGGGCGTATAGACGAAATATAAATTATAACTAAGTAGGTTTCGAAATGAAATAGCCCATTAAGTAGAGGAGTCAACGGCACGCACACGCAGGAAAGGCGGTCTTTCGGTTCATTGGTCTGGTCTTTCGCTTGTACGTACATCGGCTTGTTGGTGCTTGGAATAATAACCTGCGCTAGGCGCTCAATTTGTAGCTTGGTTAAGTTGTTTCGTTAGGTTCATGAGGAGTTACAGGCGGACATGGGAACATGCAGTATGTCAATCACAAATCCGCTGTTGGGGCTCTTGCGGCGCACGCGGTACATGTGGCTCTTTGAATAAAAGCTGTTGCTCTTGTTGGTATACAGGCCGGCTAATAGAATAGTATGGGAAATCTGGGAAAGAGGAGTAGACAATCTGGGAGGTACAGGCCCGGCCCGGCGCACAAAGCAGGAGGAAATCGGTACCCCGCGAGGCTGGCGAAGTCGGCACAAGAAGTAGGAGGATCCGGAGTAGAGGCAGCAGTTGCGGGTTCAGGTGCGGCTAAATCAATATCCCCGTCTGGGGTTTTCGGAGTTGGTAGGAAGCACGGTTGGCGATAAGCTGGTACTGGTTTCATTCTTTCTATTCAATCAATATCTCTTCCCGGAACTGGTAAATCAAATATACCAACAATGTAGGCACACGTTGGCACAGTTCTGTAAATAAGAGATGTCTCATCTGGTTGAGCTGTCGCAATCAGTCTTTCTCTTCCTGGTAGCTGTACGAATAGGAGATCCAACATGACTGTATTAAGCCTTAAGCAATCAGGGTTAAGCTAGCTCATTGCCAGAAAGCAAACAGGAGCTCGTACTTAGATCAGAGGACGCTCATCCCAGGCAGGCAGCAGGGGCTTCGGGTGGAAGGAATGAATCAAGTAAGGTGCGAATACTGTTTCAGTGATTTATTTCTCCCTGAAATAGCTCCGCTACTCTACTGACTTCCTGACTTAGCCTTTCTTTCTTATAAGACAGATAAAGAGTATGCCCAAATAGAGTAGTAAATTCTTAGTGTTTCATAGGCGCAATCAGTTAATCAATTGGGGAATGGGGGCTTCCGCTTTCTTTTAATAGAAGCTGTTCCGGGTGCGCCACATGGGAGGCTGCGGCTGTTGGAGGAGTCTCGCTTTCTTTTTTTAATAAATAAGGGGGTCATTTTTTCTCTATCTTCCTTATCTGAAAGCAGTGAAGGGATTCCCCGGGGGGTCCAGGGGGGAGCCCGAGCGTAGTTAGAGGAGAACGTATTCCTATATAACTAATAATAAAATAAGAAGAAGTATTTTTATTCTTTTTTAAAATGTAAAAATATTTCATCTTCTGTAGCACAAAGGGAGCGCGAGCGTCATCAAGAGAACAATTCCATGGGAAATTGGCACGTCCCTCGATTTCGGTTTATAAAGAATTCTTTGTTGTTGTTGCGGCTCTTGCTTCTTCCCTCGCGGATGTGACTTCTGTTATAGATCAGTTAGTTTGCGAATGCCTTTGATTCCTCCTTTGCTTTGAGCAAATCCCCTTCTTGCAATTCTTCTTTTTTCTATGTTGGTTTGAAATCACTTGCCTGTGTTTTCCGGTTAGCTCTTCTTTCACATTGATCCTCTGCTAAGCAAGAAAAAACCTACTAATCCTGCCGTTTCCCCTGCCTCTTGCTTAATGCTAATTGGTTCTCGTCCCGTCTGAAATAAAAATACGTCTGATCGCTCTTTACTACGTGGCACTCACTATTTGTACTCATTCCTCCCATTCCCTCCCCGAATCCCTTCTTTCAATGGATCTTTTCCTGTGCTTAGGTTAGCTCTCTACTTCCATCTCTGCTTGCCTGTCCTCCTCGTTTATTTGTCTCCATAGGTTGTGATCGTCTTAACGCCAAATATCTCTTCAGGAAGAAGCCCAGTTTAAGCCCCTCATAGAGGTGTAGTGTGTATTAGTGGTCGCCTCGACGCCTCTTTCTTTAGGAAGAAGCCCGGTTAAAGCCCTTATCATAGATTACCAGTAGTCCCTTCAAATGTGGTAAACTTATTTTCTAGATGCACCTCGCCCAACCGCCTTGTGAGTCTTTCTTCTCCCAAAAATGTTCTGAGCTCAAGTGCTAATGTGGTCTGAGGGAAAGGATTTCTTCTTGTCTGCTTAGCTTATTCTTTGGTCTACCACATTTCCGGTCAATGCTGCGAGTGCCTTCATTTTGAATTACGGATCCTTTCCGGCCCTCTTTCGCTTCGAGCTTTTTACTGTTAAAAGAGATCCGGCCCCTCTTGTTATATCTTTCGCAATTGCTGCTCGCTCTGGGGATCTACCTCGAATTCGATAGATTGATATCCTGCCATAAGTAATTGCGTATATAGATATAGATGCGTAATCTTCAAATTGGGTATTGCTTATATAGAAGATAATTTTATCTTTGTAGCTGGTCCTTCCATCCATCCACGAAATCTTTATTCACGAGATCTGATCAGATCTTCGATTTATTATTTTTTTAAAGTGGGTTCGAATGAATTCCGTTCTTTCTCTATTTGATTTGGGTCTTTCTTGGTCACTAGCTCTGGTCTCTGGGTTTAAAACGTTAAGAATTGCCATTTTATGAGCTTGTAAGGCCCGTTGAAGTCCCCGAATAAAGGGGAAAAATGGGGCTATAAGTAGGCCGTTTGCTATTGCTATAAGGGCAGCTCGCCTTTTTACGGCTTGGCTTCGCTATCGCTCCTATGTAGTGGTCGGCCTATAGAGTCGTTACCATACCAGAATGCCTATTATCTAGTGCTAGAAGCTTCGCCAGAAGCAAGCAAGAGTCCTATCCTAAGTCATCGCCTTCTTTGATCGGAGGTTGTAGTTCTTGGCCCCACTCCTTCCTATCCCCCATCTCGTTTAGTGCTCCAAGATAGCTCTTACCCTAAGGTTCCCAGTCTTCAGAAAAAAAATAAAAAATGAAACCTGGGAGCTTGTCACGTTGCCAAAAGGGAAGCGTGCTGTAGGGTGACCTATAGTTGGAGGGGGGTGTTCACAGTGAAGTTCAGGGCTGACGGCTCCATTGATCCGCCTATCCGGGAAAAGCCCTAAATGAGTAAGGCAAGGAGTGAGACTATAATAAAACGGCAATAACGGGTTCAGAGCGGCAGGCAACTGAGTATTACGACACGCCTTCGCGGCTTTATTTGAATTAGGACGTTACACGAGTGGCTTCTTTCGAGGAAGCAGCTGAAAAGACAGAAGCTACAGGAAGACCCAACTGCAAGCCACCCCACGCCCGAAAGAGGAAGGTGACTTACCAACTTCTTAGTCAACTAGTCTTTAAGTCAGGGTCAGGCAAGGCAGCGGCAAGGAAGCAGTCAAGCAATCACCAAGTCGTTTCACTCGGGTACCTTTCAACCAGGAGTCTTATTGAAGCAGCTCACGTTTTTCACTTTATAGGAGTAGGGGCTACCGAACCTGAAAACATTCTTCCTTTCTTTCTCAAAAGAGTAGATCATTCACTGTCTCCTATCCTCACGGGCCTCTAATCTGCTTAGATTAATAATCTCCTAGATCGACACTAGTGGAAAGAAAGCCATATCCTCGGTTCTTACTTGATCGAACGAACAACGAGCTTTAGTTGATGGACCAACTGGTTTAGCCCGTTCTACCCTCTCCCGTTACTCAAAGTTCATCTTTTGATTTCAACCACCCCGGATAAGCCTTTCGGGCCATCAGCTTTTTCATTCTCCACGCCCCTTTTAGATAATAGTGGTTGGTCCACCAGTGACTTTCCATCTGCATTATCTGCTGTCGAGCTAGGTGGTACGGCTGGGCGCTACATAAAGTCGAAGAGCAGGGCGGGTTACTAAAGTGACAACGCAAGGAAGGACTTTATAGGAGATTCTTTCAATAGCCCTACTCCTATAAAGTTGCTTAGTAGAGTGTTGAAGGGAGGGTTCCTCTCTTTGGAATTTTCCTTTCTTTTGTAAGGAGCAGAAGAGGATCGGACCAAGCCAATCTTCTATTCAAAAAGCAGGGTAAACCTACTCTATCTATTTATCTATCGCGGGAAAGCACTCACTCGAGGGCCCGTCCTCGAAACTATAATTATATACCGACAATGAGACCATTTCAGAGCTTTCCTCCCGATCCCAAGCCCTATCTAAGTAAAACAGCTTCCCGCTTAACAAGACAAGGTGCTTCCTTCGTTCTACGAACGGGGTAAGATAGGCACGTTGAGCATAGCGAGACTAAGGGACGAGGAAGCAAGGCTGTGGATATAGACTAGGCTAAGGAACAAGGAAGCTTGACTGAGCTGCTCTTAGACTCGTTACGCAACACGCCAGTCTACATAATTGACTCTTAGTAGTCTCTAAAGCAAGACGCAGAAAGTGGTGCGAGTTCGCTCCGCGCACCTTTGGTACTTCAGTAGGGCAGGGCGACCCCCCTGTTATATAATGTTTCATTCAATTCTCAATAGTAGTTGAACAAACAAGCCCACTAATAGCTTCTATAGCGGCCCTTCCACTTTTTTGTTATGAAAAAACACTGATAGCTTCGCTTCTATAGTGGCCCTTCAAGCTACTGAAAGAAAGGTGTAGGAGGGCCGAAAGCCTTGAGTTGAGTCATGAATTCCTTGATGGTTTGCAAGGCTTCCATCGTTTTTTCTTGATAGCCAGGCTTGATAGCGAAGAGGAAGTCATCTGCATATCGAGCATATCGCACGTGCGAACCATAAGCGGTTTGGACTTCCCTTAACTGATTAGGCTAGTTGATGAAGGAAGATATTCATCAACACAGGAGACAAAGAGCTTCCCATCCTCGGCCACCAGCTCTCTTATGGCATTTTCACTTCTTCTTTTCATGGTCGTCAAATGGAAGAAGCGGGTCTTTCTATCCCCCTCTTTCAACCAAAGGGATCTCTACTTTTGGCGCCATAAGATCTCTTCTTGCACCAATATTTTGTGGTTATCACTAAGCAGCCTCTGTACCTGTCCAGGAGGACCGTTCTACCTTCAACGGAGGAGAGCATTCTACTGCTCCGCAGGTCAGAGAGGTCCATTTTCTTGCGACGGATGTCTCCAAAGACCTCTTTGTTCCACACCCTTAGTCTTTGTTTTAAGGATTGCAGCTTTCTGAAGAGGAAGAAGGCAGGCGTGCCTCTGATTCTCAGTAGCCCAGAGTCCTGAATGACCTCTTCCCAAACACACCTTCTCAACCTTTGAATATCGTTGTTCTGTCGGCAACATAATCCTACTAAGGTAATATATGGGGCGTTCATGCCCCTCGTTATCCTCCTGTGCCAAGAGAACGCCTAAAGATGTATCGGTTGAAGAAAGATATAAGATCAACGGCCTCCCCGGGATCGGAGCCATCAGCGTTGGAGGAGAGAGAAGTTCCTTCTTCATGCAGACAAAGACATTCTCACAGGCCTCATCCCAAACTAAATCTGCGTTCTTCTTCAGCAGCTTCATCAACGGTGACACTTTCTCAGATAGATTTGGTATGAATCTTCTTATATACGATAGTCTTCCCAAATAGCTCTTCAATTGTCGGACCGTTGAAGGACGGGGCATTTCCAGTATTGCTTTCATCTTCGTCTGATCAATGCTTATGCCTCGATGGTTGACAACAAACCCAAGAGATTTCCCAGCAGATACCTTTTCGTAAGCCGCGCACTTCAACGGATTCATCCGTAATGAAAACTTACGGCATCGTTCGAGCACCTTCCTGAGTACCTCAACGTGATCTATTCTTGTCTTGGATTTGACAACAATATCATCGACATAATCTTCAATCAGTTCATGGAACATATCATGAAAAATGGTTGTCATTGCTCGTTGATATGTCGCCCCAGCATTCTTAAGACCAAACGGCATAACATTGTAACAAAATGTTCCACTTTGAGTATAGAATGCAGTCTTTGGTACGTCCGCTGGTGCCATGAAGATGTGATTATAACCGCTGTAGCCGTCCATAAAGGAAAACATCTGATAGCCTGCCGTATTATCGATGAGCATGTCCATATTAGGAAGCGGGAATTCATCTTTCGGACAAGCTTTATTCAGGTCCCTGAAGTCCACACAAACTCTGATCTGTCCATTCTTTTTCTTTACAGGGACAACATTGGCGAGCCACTCAGGATGAAGAATAGGCTTGAGAAATTTGGCATTCCGCAGCTTCTGCACTTCCGCACATATTTGTCTTTCTAGCTCCAAAGTGAACTTTCGTTTAGCTTGACGAACTGGCCGATAACCTGGCTTGATAGCTAAATTATGGGTCACAAGTTGTGGAGATAAACCAGGCATCTCTTAATAGGTCCATGCCAAGACATCTCTAAACTCTACGAGCAATGCAACTATTCGTTTCTCCTCCTCCTCGGTTAACGATGATCCAATAAAAAAAAGTCTTCCTAGGTTCCGTTAAAGTTCCTAAATTTACCTCCGTCTTCGACGACAGTAGTTATTCCCTCCTCAAAGCAGTCGGGCACCGACATCCACCCGAAAATGATCATATGATGGCGGGTGCCCAAGGATGCTGTGCATAGGCTACTTTTCTTTTTTTGATAACAGGAGATGGCATTCTGTTGATGAGGTATGCGGCCATGAGGACGGCTTCAGACCAAAACACTTTAGGGACTTTCATTTCAATGAGCAGGCTCCTGGCAATCTCAAGTAAGTGCCGATTCTTACGCTCGGCAACCCCGTTCTGCTGGGGGGTATGGGGACATGAGAGCTGATGTATCACTCCATGATCGGTAAAAAAAAAAGGAAATAAATGCGTGAGACGTGTACTCCCCACCGTTATCCGTCCTAATCACCTTGATTTTTCTTCCGTACTTTAAAAGTATTTATGAATTAAAAAAAGAAAAAATGAATGCATCAAGAACGTAACTTTTCCTTTTTAGCATAAAGAGCCATGTAGCACGGGAATGATCATCGATGAAACTAACAAAGTAATTCATCCCCGTGATAGAGGTAACACTCGCAGGCCCCCATACATACATCGGAATGAATCAAGCTAAAAAAAAAAGGTTAAACACTCAAAGTGGAAGAGACGGTAAATGGTAAACGACAATGCTTCGACAATTGACAAGTAACACACCATATATTTTGATTTCTAAAACACGATGAATCATTGGATCCAATTTTATAAGACATAAATCAAAGTCTTTGGTCATGTAAATGGCCAAGACGCTTGTGCCACAATTCAAAAGACCATTGTTTTTCAATGGCCTTACTCGAGAGACAAACACTGGAATAAGCAGTCGGATGATCCGCATAAAAATAGTAAAAACCTACTTTCTCTCTACCCGTGCCAATCGTCGTCCCCGTCTTCAGGTCCTGAAAGAGGCAATAAGTAGAAAATAAGGCTACACAGTTCAAGGACTTAGTTAATTGGCTAATAGAGAGGAGATTTTTATCTAAAGAAGGTACATGAAGTTAGTCAATTTAAGAGACGAAGGAAACGTGACGGAGCCTTTTCCAGAAATAGGAACAGAACGACGCAAGGGAAACTCTTTTATTACCTGTGTAAGTAAGGGAGGAATCAAAAGAGGTGGAAGGTCCTGCCATGTGATTTGTTGCTCCTGAGTCAACAACCCAATCTGAAGTATGAACAGGATTAGTGCGTGAAGAGATAATACCTGCAACATTGGCCGAATGATGTCCCACAGGTTGATGAATGAGAGCATTCAAGGGAGGAGCTGTTGCATCAAGTCAGCGGGTATGGCAACATCGGTCTGTGTTCTCGGAGGGGCTTCAGCTTCCACAGCTTCGAACCCCCAGGCCGAACTCGGAAAGTCCAACCAATGTATGATACACCCGACACTGCAACCGTCTCTTCAATCGGGTCAAGCCTGCCATCGAACCCCCCAGGCCCCAAGCCAGTCAGTTTGACCAGGAATGCCTGCGAACGGTATAATCATGAATAAGAAGAGCAACCGGTAAACGAGTGCGAAGGGAGCGAAGGTTACGAAGCGAGTTTCTCTATCTAAGGAAGTCTAGTCTCCTTCAGGCGAGTTGAACGAACGGTCTACTCAAGCTCCTGAGAGCGAGCAGAATAGCCATCAATGGGTCTTTCAAATCCAATAAGTAGTTAACCCGCGATTGACCTTTATATCGTCTACATTAGAGACCGTTCCTCTCTGGTACTCCCCAAAGCTCCACTCCCATTGGTATACCTATGCGGCAACAATGCCACGGCTACATTGAATCCTAAAGTGGTTACGAATCCCTTCTCTCCACTCTATCCCGCCGTTGATGCTTCGGATTCTTATTCTGAATGCGGTTGGTTGCTTGTTCTGTTCTTCATCTGAATATGCCGGGCTTACTTCTACCTGATGGATTCGAAGACTCGAGCTATCCCTTTCCCTATAAAGTTCAGGGGTCGAATGCACAATAACCGATTCCCCTTCTTTCAACCACTATATCCCGGTGTTGGCTTAGGCAGATCCTTCCAACTCATCTATCTCGGCCCTATTACGTAAGGGGGGCCTGATCATAGGAGTCAATAGTAGGAACGGATGAAGCGATTTCCTCTTCCGTGAAGATCTATTCTTTCCTTCAATGGCTGGTGTTTTTTTCCCTGAACAACTGGAACTCCCTCCGGATGTACTCATGTAAACCCCCGAGATCTTTCATTAGGGTTTGATGCTCCTCAATGGAGATCCCGAGAATAATAGCTTGCTTGTGGAACCCAGTGGTGTATTCTTGTACAGCTTGGCCCTTTCCCTGGCGCACTGCCATCGAATCCACTAGTCCTCCTCATTACCGATGGGATAGAATTCCTTGCGAATTAGAGTTTTCCTTCCGTGACAACCCAGAAATGTCATGGTTCCTCAATATGCATTCCATCAAGTTAGTGCATAATTTGACGATTTCGATTTTCTTTCTCCGATCCAGTTCGTTCTGTCTTCTTTCCGACGGATCAGCCCTATTAGAGAAGGTCTTAAATCCGATTCCGTATGACAACAGAACGAGCATTCGCTGGACGGCCAAACATTGAATGAAATTATGGCATGGGGTTTCGGCCAAAAGAAAGAATTTTAAGGAATGGATATGAGAGAGATTAGAAGCAATTTCAATTGATCTTGTATACGCATATCCGGTTGAAGCACACGTTGGAGCCCTCAACTCACCTGTCAAGCCTTACTAAAATAGGGGGCAAAAAGGGGCATAAAGCACTAGTCTCCGTTGATCACCTACCAGCAGGGGAAGCAGCATAGGTGGCAGGAACTTACTAGGGTTTAGGTACCAATTCGAAGAGCATTCGTTTACCGGGGTCGAGAGCAGCCAGCCCTAGAGGTACCACACTAACAGCGGCATCCCGACCTGATACGGATCCCTACCTCTCTATACACAACCGACCCATCATTTCGAAAGCCATCACTGGCATAGGCATAGGCACAGGTGGAGACACAAGCAAAGGCAGATCCCATTAGAACTTCATAATCCCGGAATCCCTTCCCATTTGAGAGACAATAGCTAAAATTTACCCATAATCCATTGAAGTAGCACCAGCGGCAAAGGCACAGGTTCCTTCGGCGGCAGGAAAGGCAGTTGACTTCGTTGACCCGGATTGGAGCAAACACGCAATACACACGGAGGTGGGAACTGCAGTATAGTATATATACGTCCAGGCCGACCGAGACTCTATACCAAACGACCTCGCCGCCCTCCTTCTCAAGCTGGTATAGGGCAAAAGATCGGTTGAGTGCCCTGGGGATCCGATAGGAGGGACTTCCTTATCCCCTTCGCCCTTGTATTGAAACGAGTCAAGAAGCCTTTGCCTTTTTCGCCGCCGCCCCTCAGCCCTTTACTAGTAGGGGTTGCTGCTCGAAGAAAGCATGCTATTCTTCGGCATAGTTCCGAGGAATCAACAAAGGATTCTTTCTTACGAGGGTCATCCATCCCATTATGGACAAGTCCCTTTGCCCCCCAATGACCAAATATATAATGAAAATGAATAAAAACAATCGAAACATCGTAAAAATGGAAAAAAAGATCTGATCATGTTCAGATGGGTTCTGTTCTGAACTCCGCTCTGCTCGCGGTGCTCCTTGCTCGCGGAGCCGGCATACCAAAAAACAAAAGAGCCCTTTATCGTATCGGATTTGAACCGATGACTTACGCCTTACCATGGCTGTCCTCTCCCGTTATCAATTCCTATCCGGCATTGGTAAGTTCAATTTCAAGCTCGGGCTGAGTCTAATATCTCTGCTAATTTCATCCGGAAATGCCTCCCCTGCCACGGGGTAGGAGCGGGAGTAGGTAAGTGAGTCTCGATCCGGTGAAGAAAAGAGAATGGAGTTGATAGAGACGTTAGATCTGGAGGAAGCATCTGGTCGCATATCCCACTTCCCTCCGAGTCAGATTTTTTCCGGAATTGTTGTCAAGTTAAAATGGAGAACTTCTTGGAACTATTTGAACACGACGTTTCCTGGGGAGTCGGCATCCATTATGTGGAAGTTGGGTCACATCGTGGATGTACATAATTTGAGATTGATCTCCTACTCCTTCACTTCGCTTACACTCAGCAAAGGTATAACCTTCTCTCCAGCTCAAGATCACTGCTTTCTTTTTCCGGAAATAAGTAGATCCTTTCACTTTCATTACAACCGACTTCATCCCCAGATTTCTGGCGGATCGCCCGACATGTTCTGCAGTTGCTTCAGCAGCATACCGAGAAAGACGAGACCCCCCTTTGATTTCCTCCAAACAACCTGCGGAAGCCCCAGTTTTTTTATTCCCCCTAGCATCCGTCACGGTAACAAAGGTATTATTGTGGATCGGTGGTAAATGGACAAAATCTTTGTTTTTCCGCTCCAATTGCTCATCTTCCTCCGAGATGCTCTGTACGAAGTTCATGGATTTGAAACTCCTGCCCGCAATAACTTGTTGCTCTACGCGCTCGGCCGTCGTTTTTTCCTGGGGCATCATATTATCATGAGAAAGCACTTGCTCTTCGTAGCGCTCTCACTCATCAGTCGCTTCTTACATTCATTCCATTTTGCTTTTCCTCGTTCCTTGACTGAGCGTAGCGGGCTCCGCGCCCTGGCTTCTAATGAAACCACCTATTATTGATTCCTCTCTTGGCTGAACAGAAGGTTAGATGAGATGGCTTCTTTGTTCTGTTATAAACTCATCTACTGCTCATTCGGTTCTCAAATGATTGAATAATACTGTATTCAACAGCTCTTGGCCGAGCTCGCACTGTCTAAGTGCTAGCCCAACCCTTTTCAAAATTCCCATAAAGTATGGCATTTTGGATAATCCATGAAGTCTCTAATCATCACGCTTAGTCATCGAGTCATAACGCTTCTCTCTTTTCGTCACCCTAGCTCGTGCTTCGATTTGGAGATCTGTAGATTCGTAGAACAGAAGAAGAGCCTTACTCTATAGGGGCGCTAGCGCGCTACAACTAGCAGCCTGCGGAAAAAGGCTAGCGCGCTAGCGCGCAACAACTAGCACTTTGAAGCCAGCAAACTCCGGCATCAAAGCCCTGCTGAAAAACTACAGCGCGCGCTCCTTTACTAGTAATGGCTACGGCTTTGATGCCGGAGTTTGCTTTATAGGAGTAGGGGCTGCTCGAAAGCCCCAGCAACTTTATAGGAGTAGGTGCTTGTTTGCCCCTTGACTAGTAAGGGCGCTAGCGCGCCCTTCCTTTAATAAAGCTTTGATGCCGGAGTTTGCTGGGCCCTTACTAGTCAAGGTCTTTTCCCCTGTATAGTAAAGGTGCAGCTTGCTGCTCGCTTCGGACCGATCTGTGCCTTGATCTCCGGCCATGAATCAAAGATTCCTCCTGGCGAGCAGGGCCGTGCCGTGAAGGAAACGGCAAAACGAGGTTGCTTGCTCCCCTGACTCATACTGGCTCAGCCTCCAACTCAGAACAGAACGTTCCTTCCGCAACGCAAGGCCGATATGTTTCGTAGCAGCCAAGGATGACTTCGATCCATTAGGTTCTTCGATTTGTTCGGAAAAGAAACGAGAGACAAGAAAACATCTTTGATTACGATTAAAAGGAACAATCTCAAATAGACCAAGATCAAATTTCGGGTCATTTCTTGGTGAACATGATCTGCCATAATCTCTTCGATCCCTTCATTTATGTGCCAGAATACAGAGAGATTTGGTAGGGAAGTGGAAGAGAGTTTTTTGTATATGATAATCAAAGGGAGTGGGAAAGCTGCAGTAATTCTTTGGAAAAGCCCGGTTCTCTTTGTCTTCGAGCTTTCATTCCTCAATCCACTGATTCGTTCCTTCATATACCTCCCCACCAATAGATAGAGACAAATGGGAATAACCGAACCACGTCTACAAAATGCCAGTACCATGCAGCTGCTTCAAAGCCAACGTGATGCTCCTTGGTCAGATGACCAAGATATTGGCGAATACCACATATGATCGAGAAAAGAGTCCCTATAATCACATGAAAACCATGAAAGCCAGTTGCTAAGGAAAAGGTAGAACCATAAATACTATCCGAAATAGTGGAGGGTGCTTGATAATATTCCATTCCTTGAAAGCCAGTGGATACTAGAGCCAGTGAAACGGTAGCTACTAAAGCGTAAACTGCTCGTTTTTCCTTCCCCGCGAGTATAGCATGATGAGCCCAAGTTACGGCAGCTCCGGATGAAGGGGGAATAGGGGTATTAAGAAAAGGGATTTCCCGAGGATCTAAAACCCCAATCCCTTTTGGGGGCCAAATACCTCCGATCTCTACCGTAGGTGCCAAAGAAGAATGAGAAGAAGCCCAAAAAAGAGCAAAAAGGAACATAACCTCCGATACGATGAACGGAATAGAACCATATCGAGGTCCTAATTGTACGACTTTGGTATGATGTCCTTCCAACGTGGATTCACGTAGAACATCGCGCCACCATACGAACATGGTATATAGGAGAAATATGAGGCCCAAACTGAGAAGTGTTGCACCCCCTTGAAATGGGTGCATGTACATCACACCTCCTACGGTGGTTGCCAAAGCTCCGAGTGAACCCGAAATAGGCCATGGACTTGGATCTACCAAATGATAAGAATGCCTCTGAGATTCAATCATAAACCACTTTGCCTCGGTTGTATGTAAACCCCCCCCTTCACCCCCACCCCCTAAAGTGGTAAAGAAGGGCTCTTTGGGGTCTCATTTTCTTTCTATCTGACAGGACAAACAAATAGGAAGGGATGGTTCTTTCATTGCATTGATAGAAGTGTAACTAGAAAAAGATCTCTCTATTACTTTGAGAAGAGAATCGTTGGTTTGACCGACGAACTACGTGGGAAAATGGACCTTCTTTCTTTGATTTTCAGCAAGCATTTTTGGAAAGTCACAATTCAATTCAGTCCGGTTTCGGAAAACTTGCAGGTCGCGGATTAGTTCGTTCTGCGCCGCCGGCGGCCTAAAATCAAAGGCGCAGGTTGAGGCTTCATTATTCATTTATTCAACTTGACACGTGGGAGGGGCTTACTCTCCTAGTGGCTCGGCTTGGTCTCGCTCCCTTCCCGCACGCCTGGACGATTGAGAATCTCGAGAACCTTTCTGAACGCCCGTCTTCGCGGGGCGATTTGAAAAGGAGTATATCTTTCTTGTAGTGCCTTCTATTCCACTATTCTGATCGAGAAAGAATCTCTTCCGAACGACCAAGTCATAATTAGATTAAAAAACGATGCTTCCTTGGCCGTGTGGAACATGGATTAGCATTATGTCATTCCTACAAGTGATCCCCCATCCAGGATTGGAAGAAGTGCTATATGAGGACTTCGAGATCAAATAGAATATGTTTCTTTCCATTCCTCGTGAGCCACTTATTTCTCCGAAACAAGAGATCAAAGTGCTTTTCCTCCTTTTTCCCAATAAGTTGACGGCGTTACACCATTGGGATACTTCGAATAAACTTGAGTACATATAGGATACACCGGTGCTAAAACCTTTTCTCGAGATATCTTCCAAAGTGTTGGGGTCGTTGCGGGGACTCAAATAGTTGTTCCCCCGGTGTGAAACCAGTTGGTTCCGTAGTTTTAGAATTCTGCTGATCCCAAGTACTCCATCTCCATCATTGCATATGGGAATATAAAAAGTAAAGAGGAGAAGGCATGACCAGAAGAATTGTGTGAAATAAGTGAATTTATCCAGTTGAGGCATTCTTGATTGAGAAAAAATGATTCCCTCCAGACAGAAAGAGACTCCTTCCTGTACGAGTAGTTCAGAACTATAGAGAGTTGTGGTTGGTTGTTGACCAACGGAAAGCATGGGATGGGAGAAAGAAAGATGCACAAACGAAAAAGGGCGACTTCATAAAAAGCAATCAAAGCGCCACTCTGATCTACGACTCCGACTTGGGAGCATATTCCCGCATAATTGAGTACAATCGAGCTCGATCGTGTGAAGTTTTGAATAGAAAAGGAATATGCTCCCCCTTATTGTAGTGTTGCAGCTGAAGAGAATGTACTCTCTCGAGGAGAGCTTTACAAAATCCAACGGAAGCCGAGCCCTAATGGCTCGATGTAATTATGAAAAACGCTGTCGGAAAGGGAATGCTTTTTCCCTATATTAAAAAGTACCCGTAATTCGTTTTCCATATGGGAACGCAGAGGTTCTGGCGCCGCCAGATTGTCTGGGAGAGAGAGAGCCCTTTCCCACTCGAGCTTGGGAAATGAGGTAGACGCCCCCGAATCCGCCCCAGCAGGTAACACTGTATTCGCGAGAAAGGGCGTTAGGAGGGCCCTCACAGCAAAAACAATCGTCAAGGTCAGACCCCCGGAGCAGCCCAGTTGGATTCAAAATAAAGATAGGGCGCGCCCCCCCAAAAGGAGCCCCCCTTGTGAAAGCACGGAAATTAAATAGTTAAGAAAGCTCCATTTAAGACAAAGAAGATCCAAAACCAAAACGATAGTGCCTAGTAATAGAAAAGGAATGGACCATCGTTGAACAATCTGGGCAAGATGAGGAGATAACGGGCGAAGGATATTCATGAGGTTGGATTTATGTTTATTCGCTCTGCTCGCGGAGCGGCATACCGGAAAAAAGAAGAATTTAGGCCTTTCTAAAGCCATCTCACGAATTGGATTCGAACCAATCAAGCTACTTGCCCTTTAGTAGATCGTGACTCTGATTTTGGACGCGCTGAGTTATTTAAGCAATTCTTTATTTATTTTATATTATTTTCTTTCTTTTTTCTTTTCGACCTTGTACTAAGGTACACGGAACACTAAAAGAATCTCTGTTCAAACAAAAACGACAAGAAAACTCGAAAACGAAAGGGTCACCTTCTCTAGCAAGCAAGTAGACTTTTCTCTGAGCCAGGGTAGCAAAGCTAGCTCTTCGTATCATTGGCATTGGGCAGGTGAACCTGGCTACACAACAACTGTGACTCTAGCAGAGGATCTAGTTCCACACCAATCTGCTTATATAACAAGTTACTTAGCGTACCTACGATCGCTTGCTTGATTGCCCTCTTGCTTTAGCTACTTACTCGGGAACTAGCTTCGCACCTCACCCCGAGAACTCAAAGGTGCGTAGCTTGCTTGTTAAAGGGGTGTTTCCGTTCCTCCGGTGTGGGATAGTTGTTCCCTAGTCCGGTCCTATAAGAATAGTTCTCTAGACATCAACTCATGGTACTCCCCGGGCCCCCTAACAACAGAACTCCTAGGCTAGCTACAGCAGTTCTGGCATCAGCTTCTCGAGGGAAATCAGGCCTAAAAGACCCTCTTTTGTCATTCGAAAGTGGCATTTTAGCTCCTTTTCGTGGAACAGATCGGAGATCAGGTCTTATCGATTCATACGATTTTAATACGTCTTTTTCCCACATTAATAAGTACCCCTGTTTCCTTTAACACGCTAGTGCCCGGATCTCGTTCTCCTATCTTTGATACTTCCTTAACGGTAGCTTTAAAGGACATGTAACGTGCGTAGCTTGTTCCACAATTAAACGGTTCTGCAGGTATCCCCTCACCTAATACCCGCTACTCAGGGTTGAAAGTAGCACAATCGGTCCATGAGAGCGAACTAACAACACGAGCTTGTTTTCGGAGAATTTGTCACTTACGTTCCCCAAAAAAAGAGACTACCTGGGAAACCGAACCGTCAAGATCAAGCTTGAATACGAGTCGACGCCCACTAGTAGGATCTGTCCGTCCCATTCCCCATCTTCCGATAAAGTGAGTTGCTTGGATTGCATCTTCTTCCATATAGATAAGTGGGATCGGATCCTCTCTTGCAGACCCTTAAAATCAATTGAAAACACAGGGAAGATGGCAGCTTTTGAATTGAAGTATACAAAGAGGGAGCTTTTATCTTTCTTTCTGAGCCCTCCCTTTCCAAAATAGGACTAAGAGAGGCGTAACCTTTTCCACTCATTCCTATTCGATCTTAGTTTCTCGAATCGCTTAGATCGACTAAGTGAAATATAAAAGGTGCGGGATCGGCCCGTTTGATTTGATTATAGCAGGTTCAACCTATCTCCTTTCATGTGAGAGATCGAATTGCATTTCCTTAGCGCTATCTTATCGATCTCCTGTCTTCAGTGGGATGGAGCCAACAACCAATCAAATATAGGCACTCACTATATTCTTAACACATGCAACTCACACTGCTGTTTTCAAGCGCCAATCTTCTAGTTTTTGTATCAATTCTTGTAGTGATAGAAGGAGTTCACTTACGCGTACAGCTATTCCTCTCCTGCTTATCTGTTATAGGGCGAGCCAGCCTAGTGAAACAAGGAAGGCAGCCTATTAGATTCAAGCGAGTAAGCAAGCTACCTCAGGCTCCTTTCAATTAAGTAAGGGAGTAGCGTATCATATAGGGGACATCTTGAGTCTATCCCCAAATAGACTAGCCAATTGTTAGAGCAAGCATTCCTGGTAGGAGACATTCCCAAGAAGAAGAGCTTAGCTCTGGACGAATTCGCTTACGCTCTCCCGCTCCCTCACTTGCTCACTACCGCAAAATGAGGACCACACTCCGGGGCATCCGGGCGGGCCTCTTGGGCCTACGGTCACGGCCTTCGATCACTACTTTAGATAGTGAGAAAGAGGAATGGAGTAGCTCGACTAAAAGGAGAGGACCTAGGGAGATCTCTCAATATACCAAATCGGGTATTCAGGACGGGGAGGCAACCTGCCTTTAAGAGCTGGAAGCGAAGGGAAGGTATGCGGCTCATTGACTATAAAAAAGGGGCTCCCTCAGGGAAAGGACTCACTCTAGTCCTGACGAGAGGCAGGAAAAGCGGCCTTGTTCTAAGCATCCTGCCTTATTCAACTAAGAGTGCGCTCAAGCTATTAGGCTTCATCCTCTCTTCTCGAGACCTAGGAAAGAGATTAGCTTAGGTTGGGAGGAACGACTTGAAAAGAAGCCTTGAAAGCACCTTAGGCAACTAACAGACAAGGAAGGCAAAGGGAAATCCTAAATCCCAACCACCAACCGAGCTACGAGAAGAGCACCCGCTTCTCTTACACAATTAGTAGGGCACAGAGTAGCGTCCTCCTCTTTCCTTTAGGAACAAGAGCGGCACATTATGCGAGAGGGGGGAAGCTCGGGAACTAACTAGCTAACTAGCCTTTGGAATAGAGCGCAGGGAAAGCAAACTAACTTATCGAGCTAGAAGCACACTGAAGGTATCCCTCTTATTCCCATAAAGAAAATAACTGGACTGACTCACCACATAGAGGATAGGAAAGCCCGAAAAGCCAGATCGGGATAAACGGGGACTTCTCCTGAAGCAATGCACGCCTTGGTAGCTTAGCATACCATATTAAACAGACCATTTGCGAAAGGAAAGATGGTATGCACAAATGGTATGATAGAAAGGAATGCCCAGATGCTATGGAACTAGATCCCTTGGGGGGAATTCCTCAAATACTGGAAAGGAAAGCCCTACTCTATCTGGTAGGAACAATAGCAAGCGATTCTGGTACACAATTAGTTGTGGACTCAGAGATGCTGCTACTATAAGAGCGATCCCTGGGGGAGACTGACTCAAATACTGGATAGGAAAGCCCGGAAAGAACGATAGGGATAAACGGGGACCTCTCCTTATCCTGACTTTAGGAAGAAATCCCCGCCTTGGGAGCTCATATCGGACTTATTCAACTACCAGGCAAGGAAAGGAATACTAAAACATCCCTAGAAAGCATACCATATTACCATACCATATTAGCATACCTTTTTCGAAATAAATATGGTATGCTAGAATGGTCTGCGTCTGATACTAGAGAAAGACTAGGATAGCTGACTTCTCAGACCAGGCAAGCTCAAGAACTAGCCGCTGGAACCTATGATGTGGATGCTGCTCGGACTTATAGTTATAGTTCCCGCGGGCAGATAGGAATTCTTGGACTAGGGAAGGGTTGGGTCTGGCCTTCTTCTCTTGATCGGGGGCTAGCAGCACTGTTAAGGGAGACCTGCCCCCTTCTTTTCTTGCCTGGAACAAACTAGATCCCGAGGGCGGACTTCCTAAAAGAAAGGATTCGGAAAGGACTCAATCTAGCCCAGTACTTGGAAATCCAGCGCAGGGGACATCCCTAGAAGAGCAGACCATATTAACTTAACATACCATTTTATTTTAAGAAAGATAGTATGCAAAAAGAGAGTCTGGTAAAATGGTATGCTACTCAGAGGTAACAGACCATATTATATAAAACAGATCATTTTAAGATAGTATGGTAATATGGTATGGTACATGGTCTGGTACTATATCTAGATACCTAGCTAAACGCGAAGGAAAGGCCTGGTCATAGTCATAACAACGAGATGAACGACTTACTCCATTTAGGTTTAGGCCTGGCCGCAGGTTTCATCTTTTAGCTCAGAGGGGAGCTCAGAGGAAAGAGGCAGGACCTTAGACCAGTCCTCTTGAATGGAGGGCGGGTTAAGCACCATTCCTTGGTAGATTACCATACCATATTCCAGAAAGAATAGAGTATGCTAGAAAATGGTATGCTATAACCTTTTAGAAGCATTGGAAGACCCATAAAGCAAGAAAGAAAGAACTATAAATAAGGGAACTCATGAGGCTACCTAAACTCTAGTTGAAAGCCTTAAGAGAGACTAGCCATATCAGACAGCTTTCCATGGCCTTAGCGAAAGATAAGAGCTAGAGGGTTAGTATCCTACAGGAAAGACAGCTATCTTATCCTTGCTTATTATCTGACTTCTCCTACTAGAGAGAACAGAACATACCATTTTCCAAAGCAAGATAGTCTGTTAAAATGGTATGGTACAGAGCATACTATATTAAACAGACTATCTTCAATAAGAAAGAGAGTATGCTAGAATGGTATGGTACAATAGTAGTCTGTTACCAGGAAAGGAAAGCCCAGCTGGGGCTTTGAATAGTTAGCCCGGTAAAGCCTGAAAGCCAAGCCCGTGGGTAGAAAAAAGTCAAAGGCACGTAGGAATGATTAAAGCTAGCTACTGGGAAATACCTAGATAGCGATCCCCTAGGTAGGATAGCTGACTTCTCAGACCAGGCAAGCTCAAGAACTAGCGGCTGGAGCGGCTCGATCTCGATCTAGAGCTAATAGAAAGGGCGGACCTGGGACCAGTACTCACTTTAGGTTTAGGAAGGAATTCCCCATCTTGGTTGGGGGAGAGCTAAGACTTTCAATCCTTCTTCTTATTTTATTAGGCGGAAACCCGCTAAGTCCGATCCTTCTTTCCGGGGACCAGTCCTGACTTTAGCAAGAACTCCTCTTAATTCATGAAAATAATCATATGAAGAATCGTGAGACTAGCTACTCGTGTAAAGGCTCCTCTTTTCAGTATGGCTAGTTTTTTCTCATTTGATCTACGACCAAGCTGTGTATCGTGGATTCGCTTTGTCTCATGAGACTAGCTACGATCCCATAGAAAGACACTCTATTTAGGCGCCTGGCCGAAGGTTTATAATCATTCTTCTAGCTCAGAGGAAAGAAAGAGGGAGAAACTGAACCCTGTCCTCTATCTATTTAGGAAGGTTTTGATTCTTAGCTCAGCTTTGCTCGGATCAGGATTGAACACTAGACGAAAGGGAAAGCAAAAAACCACTTATTTAAATACCAGCGAAGGATGGAGAAGAAGGTACTCACCTAGGGGTTTAACCCCTTCTTATTCTTGTACGTATACTAGATCTGGATCTGGATTGGATCCACTAGATAGAAAGGGCAGGAGGCTCATTGCCACACACAACAAACTAGCACCTCTTGGTCCAACCATAAAATAAAGGAAAGCCAAGCGAAAGCCCGAGAGAAGCCTTCTTGTATGTCGAATTCACAAAATCATCCTCGGAAAGGGTAGTCTCATAATCTAGCTAGCTACCCAGCTACTAGGAAAGGGAAGCCCCGGGACCAGTCCTTTGGAATGGAGGGAATCAAATACCTTATCGAGCTACAAGCGCACTTAAGTTAAGGTAGAACTTAGCCCTGGTTGACTTGAAGAAAGAAGCTCACTCAGGGTAGAAAGGTAGGACCGTCTACCAGTCCTTGGCATAGGAAGAAATCCAAAACTTGACTTGATAGCTCGCTACCAGCACAGGAAGGAAGGGAGGAAGCTCTAGCCCTATAGATAAGACGAGAAGACAATCATGAAAAGACAATCTGACAACATAAGAGTGTCTGCAGCAACATTGTCCTTCCTCTCGTCAGGAATAGCGGCCTTGGGACTACTAGCTTAGCTCATATTGGAAAGGTGCAGACGTTAGAATATCGTCTTCTCGTCTTCGGCTATCGTCTGCTCATCTCTTAGTTACATGGGTGCCTCCCTCTTAACTTGCTTCCTATAGCCAGATAGATAAGACGGTGCAGACGTTAGAATATCGTCTTCTCCTATAGGGCTAGAGCTTCCTATCGCTTAGTTTGCTACTCTGGCTGACAGCTTCTGGCTACTTACCTCTTGTTCACCGCTGACTACAGTTTACTGCTTTCTGGTCAACTCAAACAGGGATGATTAGCCAAGTGGCTTTCTCGAGAATGTCGTATTAAGGTAAACGGTTACGGATTGGGTTGTCGTAACACATCCCTGACGAAACCATTACTTTCTTAGGTAACCTCTAAGATTCTAGTGGCCCGAAAGGGTAAGTCAAGTAAGTATCACCAATAGAAGGAAGACGGTGATCAAAGAAACCAAATAGAACAATAGGTGCCATGATACCATTATTTAAGACTTTGGTTTTTTACAAGCCAGTCGTTCTTTTCTGCGCACATTCGGGGCCTACTTCCTGGCAGAAAAAGGTTAAGTTTCGCCTGAAGTTTGAGTTCTGTCAGTACCTCCTCAATTGTAGCTTTCACTATGGATCTAGGACCTATTCTTGTTCTTGTATTTAAAAAAAAAAACAGTAGTCCGAAAGCTTTAGTCAGAAAGGGAAGTCAGGTCAGAAGTAAGATCATTAGTGCTAGTAGTCTGGTCGAAAGTAGTAGTTGGAAAGGGAAGTCAGGCAATGAAATTGATAACAGGAAGTCGTGTAAGGCGGTGGTGTTCTCCTTTGTTCCTCTGTCCTAGTCATTTCGCGGTCTAGTGAGCCCTCTTAAGCCTCTTCTTCGTAATCAAGCCGAAGCAAGGGATTCAGCTAAAAAGAAAGGAAAGAAAGACATGTTTCCCTAGCTCCTAGGAGAGGAATGACTCGAGTTAGGCCTGGCCGAAGAATCATTATTTGGCTTGCTTGGCTACCAGCAATGAAGGCATACAAATACCCGTAATCCTGAAGCAAAGGAACAAAATAAAATGGAAGATTCTCCGGACGATTATCCGAAGCAAAAAAGGAATGAAAGAGGCTAAGCTACGAATAGAACTTACTTAAATATATATACTACCATCGGCCGATTCTCCGACAATCCCCTTTACCGCTATCCTCATGAGTAAGAAAAATATGTGCTGTAATAAGTCTCGATAAGAAGCTCTCTTTTCCTTCCTTTAGTAAGTAGTAGAGTGATTCCTTCCCTCTAGATAGATAGGGCGTCTAGCCTGAGTGAGTCTAGTATGGATAGTAGTTATCCTTTTGCCTGTTAGATCTATCCTTCATTTAGTTAGGCTTGTAATAGGTAGGTCTCATTATTCTTTGCGTTCTTACTTGTATCTTCTTTCTTCCCTTGCATCTATCTATCAGACAATCTTCTTGTTTTCAGATTGTCTTATCCCTGCTATCTTTCTATCACTAAATAGAGGTCTTAGCTCCCATTGGAATGCCTTATAAGTAGCCTTCTTTTTCCTGCCTTTAGGATGTTACTTATGAGTGATAGTAGTTGGAGTTGCTAGTAGGAAGCTAGGCTATGGAACTGTCTTCTCTTTTGAGGTAGGAGAGCGGGCAAGGTTTCGAATGTATTAGGACAGTTTCTAATATCATTTTTTTTAGCTTCTTTTCCTGGTGAGTATGAGTAAGTCAGTTCAGGGAATTCTCCTGGTGGTGAGTAAGTAGAGGGAACACGTCTTGTTGCTTGCTCTACAGGTTAGTAAGTTGGTTGAGTCAGCTCCCACTGGTTCGGCTAGAGGGTTGCTTTGAACTTCCATTCGATGGTTCGGGCTCAGCAGAAGCTTATCGGTTTGAGTCAGCATTGGCTGAAGGCACAGGGTCCGAAGGAGAGTTTGCCCTTCGCTCGCCTGAGATCGTTGGTTCTTAGCCACTAGGTTCGTAATCAAAAGATTGAAATGGAGATGGAGGGAGGCATCGAAAGCATTAGTCGGGTAGTTGCTGCCGGAGAAAGGAGGTTACCTGGGACTGGAAGTGAAGCAATTGGCCAGGTATTTACGGGCCTCTTGGGTACAGGTTGAAGGAAAGCTGATGGTTCTGCACCTACATTCGTGGGTTCAGGCTGCCTATTAGATACGTCATAACAAGTGGGTCTCCCAGCTTTCAAAGGATAGCTTTGGAAGAGAATGCATTGGGAATGGTGATGCCGGAAGATATGGACTTGGAAAAGTGGGCTCACCAGCAGAGGAAAGCTTATCTGGTTGAGTCGATCCCAGAGAATGGATTAGTTGAGAGCTCAGATGGTGCCGGCCCAGATCAAGCTATTGGGTCAATTGTTTCCACACGAGATGGCTCGTTGCTGTCAGAAGGCCCGCTTCCACTGGCTGGGTTGGTGGCACCGAAAGGACTCATAGTTCTGCTTTCGAGCCTCGAAGGGCCAAGCATCTTTTAGTCAGCTGGAGATGGACCATTGATACCGATACCAGTGGTTCGGGATGAAGGCTTTAGATTGATTGGCTTACTCGCCTCTCATCCGGGAGATGGAATGGGATTGATAGCTGCGCCTGGGAAGGTTCATAGTTATGCTTCTCCAGCCCCAGCCCCTGATCGCCAGCAGAGCACCTAGAATGGGATTAGTTGGTCTCTCTCCGCCCGAGAATGGATATGGAGCAAAGGTCTCGAAGAGCCTCGGCTCTGGGGGTTGGGTTCCGAATCATTGAAATCCCCAAGTAAGGGTGAAGGCTCACTCGCTGTCAGCTGCTTGCTGGAAGCATCGGAATCAAAATGATCGAAAGTCGTTGTTTGAGGTCCGGAGTTCGCCCTAACACCCGCGTGTGACAGATGACTTCTCCCCTATGAGATTGGTTACCAGAATCATAGAATGCGCGTAAACAGATAAAAAAAGATAGCCAGGGCGATGCTTCAAGAAGTGCCCGGCCCGGTGATCCCTGTCTGTGATTCAGTCCGCCCTAGGTTGACAGATTGATTGGGTTCAGTCCCGCTCAGTGATGTGGCTTCCTTTTTCCAATCTGTTCATTTAGCTTGATTGAACAACACAAGCTTGAGAGTAAAGGAGTTCGAGCTCAGTTCCGTGTTCCGTTCAGTACTCTTCATAGTAATAATAGCAGTTCCGGTGTTTTCATTAAAAAGAAGAATCTTAAAAGAATCGTTACAAGTGGACTTCAAAACTTGCATTCTTTAGGGGCACAGAACACAAACACCATCGGG
The DNA here is from genome assembly GCA_015143295.1 of Tetracentron sinense. Classification (NCBI taxonomy): domain Eukaryota; kingdom Viridiplantae; phylum Streptophyta; class Magnoliopsida; order Trochodendrales; family Trochodendraceae; genus Tetracentron; species Tetracentron sinense. Next base: position 102,725 of record JABCRI010001121.1, on the reverse strand, counting down.
AGTTCATTTCAGCTCCGTGAACAGAAGCTGTGGAAGAGAATTCTTCAGTTGATCTGGCAACCGAGAAAGCATTCGAGTTCTTTCTCATAAGCGCCTTCTGCTGATCAACACTTACGGAATCTTGAAGAATTAAAGAAATCGGGGAATTACACCAAAAAGTAGAATTTGGTTGTTGACCCCAGTCACCAGTTTTCAGCTGATTCGGAGAGATGGAGCAAGGGAAGCGAAGTTTGCTTCTCAACAATCAACTTGTGTGACAGAATTCCAGAAGTCACGTCTGGTAAATCCACCAATCGTCGAATCTGGGCAGTGGTAGCCAGGAAAGCAAGATGCTATGAGAGGCAGGTCGGTCTCCTCCATCAAGGATGCTTGCATGCGCGTCTGCTGTTTATGTTCGTTCTTTACCTGTTATAGGCTCTGAAATCGACGTTTTTGAGAACCCAAAAATCGAAGAAATCGGGCATGAAGGACGCGAAAGCATCTCCCTTATTGAGCGAGAAGCGCGGGGCACAGTTCTCACTTGGGCAAGGAATCCAAGACTGGCGGGATCGGATTGGCTCAAAACCCCTTCTTTATATGATTTCTTGGTTTCAGATGATGATGAGAAGAACCGTTATCACACTGAAATGCTTTTAATATGAATGAGACGTCGCGTCGTGAACTGATTCGAATCCTGGAATTCGCACTGGGTTTGACTTCTTCCATGGGATTGAGTTTGATGGCTAACCTGGAGGGTTGAACTCCAACAAGGTCGTGCTAGAAGTTCGTTGCTTGGCGTCTTGCCCACTTTCTCTTAGTTTGCGTCTTGAACGCCTTTCGAGTCCACCAATTCGTAATAGAATAGGCGAGGCACACTAAATCGAGCAAGTCCGTGGATTTGCTTGTCTTCCTTTGAGCCCATTTCATGGTTTGGGAGTCAATCAAAAGAAGAAAAAGCAGATGAGGAGAGAGCCTCAATATCTATTCAATGGCCAGTGACATCTAAAAGAATCTAAAGTTTCCAGCATCTCACGTCCCCGAAGATCAGATTTTGCTGGTTCCCGCCTAAGAAGAAGGCTTGATTATTGAATAAAATGGGGAGTTGATTCCTAGCCCACTTCTAAGAGCCTAGACTGTCTTTCTTTTCTGCCTTATTAGATAACACTTCTTAGTGAAATCCATAAGAAAAGCAGACTGTCAATACTCTGATTTTCATAAGTAGAAGTGATTTGGGGCACCTTTTCTCACCTTTCACTAAAAAGAAGGGTGATTTTCTGGATAATCAAACCTAGGGCGCCTTTCTCCTGCAGGCATCCCAAAGTCGGGGGCCTTTTTGTTTTTGTTAGGTGGGCTTCTTCGTTGAGTAGACGTCTCGAGGGAACCCCTTTATGACTTTAATATGAGGTTATAGCAGACGATCAGACAATAGATTATAGTCTTTATCTTCTCGTCTTCTATTACCTTCAAAAGATAAGGACAGAAAAGAATAGATTGGATCTAGCCAGCTGGTAGTTCCTGTAAGCGAATAGTGCTGCTATCGAAGAGCTAAGTCCAGAAGAGAATAGATTCGATTGGATCTGTCTTCTTTCCTTTGGCAGTAGTCTGTGTCTTCTCTTCCTTACTGTGCTGTGAGTGGGATAAGCCCTCTAAGCTTGTTCTATTTGCTAGTTCCTACTGGCTTTCAAGGTCTTTCCAAGGTTTCACAAAGGTTCTAGAAGAGAAGGATAGATTAGAACCAAATGTCTTGTAGCTCTCATCTGTCCACCAATTCATTAGTAAATAAATCTTCCCGTCCTCCTGGAATCTCTTGCAACTCTCGCATCTGTAATCCGGTAATCGATTGAAGTATCCCTTGCTTGGTCTGTCCACGAATACGGTTCCCGACTTTTATTCCATCTAGACTGTCTTGTCTTGCCCTGTCAACGGTCAACTCTCTCTTGCCCTTCCCGGCCAGAGGTCTTCTTTCTTCTGTCGTCCTGCTAGCTCAAATCTCGTACTCTATAGTACTATACCTGAAATCACTATCGAAAAAGGGCTCTCTTTTTAGGCTAGGCAAAACAGGAACTTGCTTTCCACTGTTACCTTCCAGTCAACTTGTCCGACATCTGAGATAGACTTTCAGCAACCTTTCCGTCTCATTCAAGTCTTTCTATAAGAAGTAAACAAAGAAGTCATTCTAATCTTGTTAACTGCTTCTAGCTCAACTCAGATAGATGGAGAAAGAGAAAGAACCGTAACCTTACTTACGAGTTTTAGATCAACAAGAGGAGTAACATAATTCAAATAGAAAACGGAAAGCTGCTTTATTTAAAAGACAGCTGCAGCAAGAAAGAAAATGTCGGTTTGTCGCGCGTGTGAGAGAGCTCCTTTCATCTGAGTCCTCCGGTTTGGTTGTCAGCCATCCGAACTTGCCAATGAGTGGGAGAAAGAATAGGAATAAAGAGTGAATTGCCCCCATCACTGGGGAAGAGCTAGCACCAATCTAGGTGAGGGCTGGCAGAAGGTGGGAGCAAAAAGCATTCTTTAAGAGGGGTCATCAGCTTCAACGTGGAATTTCTTCATTGATCGAGTTCGCTTTCTTCTTTATCAAAAATAAGTGTAATAAGGATAGTGACTTGCCCCAAGAAAGGGGAGAGTCTCGTTCAGCCGCTTCAGCTTCATCCTCAGCTTCAGCTTCAAAAGCAAGCTTGCGAAGAAAAGTCTTTGTGGTGTGTCACGCGCGTACAGGATATCCTTTCATATGATTCCTATGGTTGTCATCCCTCCTAACTGACCATTTAGGGTGAGAAGGCGGAGGAATGAAGACAGAAGCGGGTTCCAATGTCTTTGTCTTTTCCCACTTGGCTTCCTTCCTAATAAAGAAGCACACCCAGGCTCCCTGCTGCCACTTTATGGGCTGTCCGGCTTGACCCTAAAAGAAGTTTGACGGCATCTTCCTCAAAGAGTCAGAGGGGGGTACGTGATCTGCGATAAATGGGAAATAGCGTCGGAAAGGTTATTAAAGTGGGCAGAGAAGCAAAGTAGGGTGATCCAGTTATGAGACTATCTGATTGAAGATCTCGACTAGCTTGGACTGCTCCAGCATGTGAGACCCTCTCAGACCTGACATTGAGACCGGCAGAGACCTTGATGTAACCTGAGACCGGCGCTCCTACTCTCTCAACTCTCGTTCCTTGCCCCTCTTCTTCGACTTCGCGCTCAATCAAGAGGGCTTCTGTCACCTTGTTGAGATCGAGGACCGTCCGATCTTGTTCAATTTGATGTTTTTGCTGAAAATGGGACGGTGACCCTCCCCTTTCCTGATCCACCAAGCTCCGGAAGTTGGGCTTTCCTTCTTAGACTCTAACCTTCTATAGAACAGCGTTTAGAAGAACAGCGGATAGCGAAACGCTGCAAGTAAACGCTGCTAGTATCCGCTGCAACCGAGAGCTAGGAGCTCTTTGACAACCGAGAGTATTGAATGGCCTACCGATAACTGTTTATCAAACGAGCTAGGTCATGAGCAAAAGAGGAGTCATTGCAAAGGAAAGGGGGAAGTTCCGTTGAACTGGAGACTGCCTTCTTCTAAGAGGCTAGATGGAACGAGAAAGATTCCAACCACCGAGGGTTTGGAGTTCGCCCATTCTCTTGTGAATGAAGCTGGTGCTCATTGTTCTCATAGTAAGAAGAGTCAACCAGGGAAAGTCCCATTAGGAAGTGCAAGGGGCACAGCAGATGACTTCCTTAGTCTAGTTCCGTGCTGTTCTCATTAAAAAGAAGAATCGCAGGAAGAGCGGTTAAGCTCCGTCAAAACCTTTTTAAGGGTAGCGCTGGCGTGAGGTCATTTCATTAGGTGAGGGTTCTCTTTCGTGTCATCAATGTGGGAAGAAGAAGATGATCAGATGAAGGGCATTGAGGGTGACTTCCTTCTTCTGCTGTTGAGGTATATGTTGTTTTGGACGGGATAGGTAATGGTTTTAGAGGGGCTACGTAGTGCAGCTTGGCTTAGGGCGCAGCCAAGTCCAGTCATCTATCTATATCTATATACGCTATATCACAACGACTTCTATCTAAGAATTATTCAAACTCAACCTCTCTTTCCTCGGAACTGAAATAACATCCCTCTAGCTAGGATGGTGGTCTACGATCATGAGAAGGACATAACAGAATAAAGTAGATGGTTGCTCTTGTTCCCATCTAGTTGGGAGTTGGATATGAGGAAAAAAAACCTTGTTAACTGTAGGGTTAGAGAAGAGTCATAATGGTTTAGATGGAGCTATCTGGTAGTTCCTGTGAGTAAGCTAAGATTGCAGCTAGGGCAGAGCTGAGGATAGATAGAAAAGGCAAGGAACCCGGATGCAAGCAAGGTAGCTTGCTTACTCTTTTGATTTGGCGCGTGGGACGTGGTGCTGACAGACCGTTGTAACCTTTTCGCGAGTAGGACGACCTCCTTCACACAAGGGAAGGATGGGATCGATACCGATCACCATTAGGTTGGGTAGGTCTCTAAGAGAACTGAACACCTTACTCGATAAATTCAGCCGTGAATGACTTTCAGCCCTTCTTTCGCGGTATACTTGAAATCTTTGTTGAGTAGCGCTTGCTTCCTTCCCCGTTAGGGTTAGATCGACCAGTCTTCAAATCTGTTTAGCTGGGAGTGGGTTAACAATGACTTTCGCCTTCCACGGCATGGAGAATTCACCAGTCATTATGTTAACTGCAACCAAAGAGTTCGCGATTCAATTCAGTCTAGATCCGCTTTCTAGCTTTCTTGTGGGCCCCTTCCTCACCGACCACAGCTGTGCCTCTTCTGTTTCCGCTTTCAGACAAGTAGCTAAGTCGTGTTAATCCTCTTCTGCCTTTCGTCTTTGCGACGTGGATGCGACCTTCCTTTACCTTTTGTTTGAGTTACCCGTTTGAGTTCCTAAGGTAGCCAGTGCTTCAGTAAACGCTGGTTCTTTCTCCAATAGCTTAACAGCTAATATATTTCATAACCTTAGCTCCGCACTCTTTCTTACAACCAAGCACCGGAACCAGTAAACAACCAATTGGCTCGTCAATGGCTAAGTAAATGGCGCTCGAACCCTCCATCCTGTATCTCTAGTCCCTCGATATCTGACCCGTCAACCTTCCTATCTCCTCTGTCTGTTCCATCAGGTTATTTCACTCCGTCTCTGTCCGGTTATTTCGGTCAGTCGAGCTCTCTGACTGGAATTGGGGTTTATTGGTGTGTATTGGTATAAGTTTCCGTCGTAGTCTGTATCTTAAGGTCCCAGCTCTGGAACATCTCAAGATCTAGCCTCCCGGATCTGTCTTTGCTGGTTCTCCCCGCCTCCGCTACCAAGGTATTTGGATGGAAGATTTTATCCACTCACTCGACTGAAAGGCGTATGAAAGCTCCACCCGTTAATACGTATCTAATAAGCTTCATAGAGCTGATGCCCTACCCTGCTGGCTCGCAGCCATTCATTCTGTTGTTTCGCTACGTGTTTCTTCCATGAGAGTGTAGCTTTTAATGGCTTTGACCTTCAATCAATTCCCACTCTTCCAACCCCGTGCAACTATTTCAAACTATCTTTGCCTTCGATAGACCTTCTTGCTTGAAGCGGGTCGAATGCAGTTGATTGTTCTCTTATTAGCGGTGTATTAAGACGATTTATCAATCATTGAGTGATTGGTTGTGGGGGGTATAGTGCACGATCGAATCTTTTATCTTCCCCTCGTCTGACTTGCCACCCTCTCCTCTCTTCACATTCCTCCCTATCGCCTCATTTCGTTAAGTAGTAGATAATCTGATTTGTTCTGATGCTTCCAACCCTAGGGGTCGGAGCGGGCTCCTGTCGGTCACTCGGATACATTGAACAGAAGAGTACGGGAAAGAAGCTTGCGAAGGAGAGCTTGACGAACCAGTTAACGACCAGGAGCTTTCAACCTTCGACTCTCTGCCGGAGAACCACAAACAAGAAAAGAGCAAAGAATGGAGAACACATTAGCTAGGGAGCTAACATCTTAGATGGTTCTTTACTCGATTCAAGCATCCAAACCCACCCCCGCTTCACTCTGTTCCCACCGGTCGTTAATACGTAGATAACCTTCGGTTCCCTCTCTCGGTTGGATTGATTGACTTTATTCATCCATCGTGAACTTCTCCCGAACCGCTCCAAACACACATATATATGCTTCCTGTCCCTTCTTTTGGCTTCATGCCGGATGGATACAACAGATGCTCTACCGACCTACCCGAGTTGATAATTCCATCTCCATCGTTCTCTCGGCCCTAGCAAAGATCAGAGAATTCATTGGATCCGAGCTCTCCCAACGCTCCTGGCGCTTACTTGGGTGACTTCGTTCCGGTACTTTCTTTCTTTTAATTCATTTATAGACTAATGAATCTCCTTCCATGCGTCTACAACTTCCTAGAGAGCGGTTGACGGGTTTTTCTATATTATATGTCTCAGGCACTTCGAGGGATTGATACTTGGAGTTGGGAGCGCGAAGGCTAACTCGCTTTTTATCTCTGCCCTCTGGGCCGACAAGCTTCGGAAGGGGTGTCCACAAAGGTGAGAAATGGGAAAGGCATGATTGGATCTTGAAATCTTCGCAATCAAGCTTTCTGGTGACCCTTCTTCGCCTTCGGTTCGGTCGTTGGCAAGGAGAACGACAGGGAGCCCTATCTCTGTCTTATTCACCATCGTTCTCTCCTTTTCCCCGCTCTGCTGAGCCCTCCTGGCATCCTATCCTTCAATGCTTCGGATGCGATCAGTTCTTGTAAATCTGTGCTTTGTATCCTTCCATCTCTCTCCTATGGGGTCCAATCCAATGGAGTTAGCTGTCTGTCTGATAAAGCTTAGTCTTGATCTCCCCCCCATCCAGGCTTTCCTTCTTTCTTTTATGAGTGAGTTTCCTCAAATTTTTATGAGTTTATCCTACCGGCTTGAGGGCGTTGGTTTGTCCTCCTCCGGCACATCTACGCCGCTTGCTTTGGAATCGAGTGATGGAGTTGTTAATGGGCCGGGTCGGGAGTTCAAGATCGATAGCTTTTTCTTCGGAGATGTAATAGAATGATTCACTCGGCGCTCGGAAGTTGCAGTTGAATTGGATGAAATCTCGACAGGTCCGCTCATAAGGAGTTCCATCCGGGCTCAACGCTTTGCTGTTGGAGGTGAAATGGCATTGATTGGGGCTAAGGCTTCGATTTACCGCTTTGATCCGCTGAGACGGAACCAAACCAGCTGTTGAAGTTAGCTCGGCTGTTGCAGTTGATTGGCTTTTGGAGTGAAGGGGCGATCGGCCGAGACATTGACGACTCGGTAATATTACTATAATATAATAGAAGGTGCTTCGCTCTATTGAACGCGATTGCTTGCATTTATTTCTGTTCTTTCCCTTCGGACCCTTCAGTTCCTAACTAAGACACAACAACCATTTTTTCTTCGTTTTACCTTTGTCCCATCTTTCTTTCTGTCAGTGTTTCCTTCTTTCCTTTATTTCTTGTCTTTTTCGCCATAGAACGCCGTACCCCCCAAAAAAGGGGGGGGCATTCATTCACATGACTCTCTTTCCTATCTTTTATTCGTTCTTTTTAGTTCTGATCTTTCTACACTTCTGAAATAACCGGCAAGCATATGTTCCGATTCGAGCCGTAGAATCGCTTTTGAACCATCTAAGGCGGGCTGGGACTCAGAGTCCAGATTTCTGGAAAGAGGGATCGAGTTGAAAGCTCCTATCGAGGGTGGGAAGAAAGAGCGTTAGGTGGTCGTATACTTTCTTTCGTGCCCGCAAGGGGAAAGACGAGAGACAGGGTTAAGGCTGGGAGTGGAATCTACACTGACTAGGTTGAGTGATTGACCCCACTTGACCTTCCCACTTAGATGATCCTGGCCGGTCATTAATAGGAGCCGTTCACTACTTGGCTAGGTCATTGATCGCGGGTTCTTTTCTTCCTGTGTCTGGCCGGGTCGAGATGTTCAGTTAGGTTTTTAATACGTTAGTTAATAGGGGCCGTGGGACACGGAAGAGAACTGCGGGTAGTGGTAGCAGCGATCGATCCCGATCCGGTTATTCCATTCCGGGACCAAGAGAAGGCCTGTTCTCCGTGGGAATATCAAGTCATTTCTCCCTATCTCCCCCCGGAGTCTATCTAAGTGGGAAACATTGGTATCGATTCTCTGACTAGATCAGAACCATAGGAAACAGCATATCTCTGGCCCGAACTGCCCCATTCGCCGTATACCTACGGAGATCTTAAATCCCTGATCACCAGCTTTTTATCTTTTACCATTTTCTTGAGCTAATCACCACCTTTTACGCTTGAATTTACCAGTATATCCAGGCGGAGTGGGAATAACCGCCTAATGTCCTTATCCTTATTCAATAGATAGCTTAAGGATTATTAGGATTATGAGCCTTCCTATTCGACTAATGGGGAGGGCGGGAATAGAAAGAAAATAACGAGGTGCATTTTATGATTATTAGCCTCCGTCTTAAAAGAACAGGTTCAAAAAATGACGTAAAAATTCATTCGCTTTTTCGTTACTTTTAGATTGAAAGAGTTTTTTCAATCAATCAATGAGATTTCCGAGTATGGGAAAAACAATAAATCTAAACCACCCAGGGCCAAAAGGGGGCGTCTAGTCGAATCATTAAGGAAGGGATTCGCCATAAAGGAAGGGTGTTATGAGTGGGTGCAAGGCGCTTTTAAGTCCTCTATATAGTTGGCTTGAGGTCAGGTTCCTGTTCCAGTGAAAGTGAAAGTTTCAGTTGAGAGACTCAGAGGACGTTCTGCTCTCCCCTCTCCTCTAGTACCGGGCCGGAAAGGATATTCATTTCAAAGGGCCACTCGACTATAGCTTTGATCTTTTCTTCATCAGTCAATAAGGCACTGATGTATATGGGGCGAGGGTCCTCCTCAGTGCCCAGGTTGATTTCTCTTTTGATCTTAGTTACCGCCCAAAGGGTCCTCTACTGGACCGGTCCCCGGGGATGAAGTCAACTTGCTACTGATTGAGCATGAAGACAGTCTGCTTTGAACATGAATGAGACGTGCTATTAGAGAAGGGAGAAATTGTTGTTTGTTCAAGCTACCACTGATGTGAACATGTGAATGAACATATGAACATGTTACACGCGTATATGCTTAACACGTGTAACGCGTATCGCACATTAGCTTATAAGAATTAGCTCTAGCCCTCTCTTTCCTCGGAACTGAAATAACCGACCTAGTCCCTTAGCTACTTCGCTCAGGTAGCTTGCTCATGAAACTCCCGTTGCCACATCGAAACCCCGTCTTTTTGGCATAAAGAGATTTTCCGTTCATAAGAAGGAGATCAGAACGATCGGAGTTTAGAAAACCCGTCTTTTTGGCCTCAATTGCTTTTCCACTCATAAGAGCTCGTTCAAAAGTGGAAGCGTTTAGGAAACCCCGTATTTTTCGCTTAAAAAAGAGTGATTTAAGCAATCCACATAGGCAGGGGAGGATACAGACAGAACCTACTCTTTCGATCGATGACCTCCCAGGGGAATAACAAAACCAGACTTTAAACGGGATCCAGCAGAAAGGCGCCCTAGGATCAGCTCGACATAGAGGAGACAAGCTACCTGGGGCGGGACTATCTTCGTATTGGGGAGGAGGTCCGTACGAGAACCTCGTAGCCTACCCTTTATTAAGAGATCCCCGGGCTTGGGGGCACCTTTTCGCAACGTCGAAGTCAACAGAAGGCGCATCCATATCTATGTATATACTTTCAAACCCAACCACGACTTTCACTCAGGAATTCGCTACTCGGACACCAGCTTGTACCCCCCTGAAACCCTGTTTAAACCTCCCAGAAGCCCCTGATTCCTGTCTAAAACACGAGAGAACCTTGCCTTGTGGGTAAACCTTCGGCCAGGCCTCACTCTAGTTAGGCCTCTTCTAGGGGATCGTATCTAGTAGAGTAATCAGACGATTCTTGATGACTATTATATTATTAATTCCACGTGCAAAACCGTGTACTCTCCCGGTGCTTTCCTTTCGGGTTGGACCAAGATATTCTTCCCCACGGGATTTCATTTGTTCCAGTCAATAAGGGGCATACCTTCAGTGTGCTTCTAGTTCTAGAAGGAATTCTTAACCCCTCGATTGAAGACGAGAGGCAGTCCTGTTCTAAGGTCGGCCCGCTCTTATCCTAGTAGCCGCATCATCTCTTCCCTATTCTAGCTTGTAAGCAGGGTCTTTTCTCTCTTTCTTTATCCAGCTATCAGCAGTTCAGACGCAGCTGACGTGAGCTTCTATCAACTTCACAGTTTTATCTTTAGTGCTATACTCGCTTTCCTTCTATTAATTAGTAAATGGGCGAGGAATGACATTCCTCATTCCTATCATAGTCATAGCAGTGAGCCAGGCAAACAACTCTTCACTCTGACGGTTCCCCTCTTCCTGTTGTCAGTTGGGAGTAAGAAAAAGCAGGAAAAACAGTCCATTTTGAGGTATCATAATCAAGGTGAAACAGAAAATGCTATTTATGAAGGGAAATTCGCATTGACAAAGCAACTTTATCTCCCCAATGCGAAGTTTGGGAGTGATGTTGAGTAGCAGTCATCTTTGACCTGGACGGCTACCCAGATTCTTAAGCTATAAGTCCCCCCTCGCTTCTCGTACCCGAACGTCAGACACGATCGAAGGAATGATCATAGCAACCTATCCGCCTACTCGATCTGTCTCATCAAGTTTGAGGCGGGGACGGAGACCTACCCTGCAACATCGAAATGAGCTTTACGGGCCCCCCCTACTAACGAGAACTATCGACTTCACTAGCAGTCGGATAGGAAGCTGTGATCAACCAACTGCTCGCTAAATCCAGGCAAATGGGAAGTGAACGGAACTCACTAGAATGCAAGATAAGTTGCTCGTAGGCGGGCACCCCGTATGTGCCCGGTCTACAACTCTTGGGGAGGGACCTCCGCCTCAACCGAGCTACAGCTAGAGCATGCGAGCTTGTTCCATTCTACACCCATTCGGGATTGGAGCCACTGAACATCAACCCCATCCTGCCAAAGAAAAGAAAGTCAATCTTGTCACCAGTTTAGAGCTTTCTGAGGAGAGATGGCGCTAACAAAGTAGTTCATTCGATGTTAGATCGTGACTTATGATTTTTCGATCTCAACTGCTGGTGTGAGACAAAAATAAAAAGGAGCCTTCTTTTGATTCAACCGATTGCGAATCAACAACTGTGACACTAGACAAGCAAGGCAATCAACCGGATCGGGGAAGAGAACTCACTTTGTCGAGTTCGGTCTGGTTCGAGTTCTGTCTGTCCGAAGGTTGCAGCATTTTTGGGGGTCTGATTCAAGCTCAGAGGAAGGCGAAGGGGAGGAGAAAGCCATTGTCTTTTGCTTTTGCGTCCGTGCTCGCGCATTCATTTACTAGAAAGTGAGCCTCTTTAGCTTGAGCACGATCTGCTGCGGATGAATGGAGGGTTCTTGCTGTGCCCGCTTTAGGCCCTTTTATTGAAGTCTTTTATGATGGCATTAGATGCTTCAAACGAAGGATTTGGATAGAGGAAACTTGTCATAGAATTGATGTTTCGATTGAGGCTATAAAGATTGAATCAGTGAAGGGGTAGCCTGGTCAACCAGGCAAGACGGAAGAACTTCCTATATGACAGGATCGGCAAGCCAAGAAAAGCGAGAAGGAGCTCAGTTCGTGGGGTAACCTCTCAATCTCGTAGTGAGCGGGGTTAACTCAATGAGAGTAGACGGTTTTCCACGTGGAATGAATAATATAATCATAGGAAAGAATCGTATGATGAAGAGTGCTAGTTTTTTACAAAGATTTTGGTGCACAAGATATTCTCTAACTAAAGAGTATGTTTGGGAACTAGCCCAGCGACCCTGGATAGCGATCCCTAGAGAGAGAGGAAGGAAACTGCGCATGAAAGGGCAGAGAGAGCGGGGGTACTTCAGGCTGCTGGTCACGCTCCAGAGCTTCCTAATAGGCGCATAGGAAAGAACTAAATGCCCAGCTACTCAATCCCAACTAGCAGTTCATATTACAGAGGTAAGCCCTTATCCCAGTCCTTTGGAATGGAGGGACGGGCAAGCAAGATGCCTTTAAGAGTTAAGAGTGTACGGAGGTAGGAAAAGCGGTCTCTTAGACAAATAGTTGTGTAACGAAATAAGACGCTACTCGGATAGCTTCAGCTAGGCGGATACGAAGGAAAGATAAGATAAAACTGCAGAGATCTCGCTTGACCTTCGCGCTGCTGGTGACGCAGCCTTGGAGTATGTTCACTCAATCCCGCTAGAGTAGGTACATTAATGAGGTACCTCTCGTCCTAGCTACCTCGCTCCAGGGATCCTAGGATAGGGCAGGGCAGGCAAACTAACAAACATAGAGGGCCCTTGATGCCTTCACAAATGGAGGATGACGAAAGGGGCTCTAAGCCCGGAGTAGCACCCTGTCGATCGATGACCTCAATACGGGAAGCCCGAACCCCCACCTTTAACTACTAGCTACCTACGTCGGTAGTCCTACGTGGTGCTGGGTTACAGATTAAAGAATTCGCTACAAGCACACTCGGATCCCCTCCTCTCTCTGCGCTCTGTCACTCACTCGCTTGTTCACTTACGCCAAGCAGGCTCTTCTTCTTCTTTGGTAGTTTGTTCCTAGATCGCTTTTCCTTGCTTAGATCTAACCTCTTTTATGACTATTAAAGGATATGTGAGATGCCTTAACCTCTATCTTTTTCTACACGGAACTGGCAATAGAATCTCAATGGAGGCTATCCCGAGATGCTCCTATTATCAGATATCTACTAGCGACCCTATTTCACACTCTCTTCTCCAACCAAAGCCGCCATCCAGATTCAGAAGCGGAAGCAGAAAGAGTTTACTGAAGAGGCTTTCATCTACGGCCTCCCTAACTAGAAAGAAAGAAAGAGGGGATCAAAAAAGCTTTAAACGAGTAACGCCTTGAATAACAACGGCTAAAGTGAAAAGCCTACCGCCCTTACCTGTTCTCTACCCGGACCTAATCCAAGCACTGAATCGATCAAGTTGGTTTCCGAGCGGGTTCCGCTTTCATAACTAATAAGGCGTAAAAGAAAGGTCTTTTCTTGAAAGGTATATTCAAAGAAACTTAGCTTACCAAGAGTTCCGGAACTAGAGAGATAAGAGATAGGATTTGTTCTCCATACGAGGGAAAGTACTTTTCGTCTATCTGATCTCCTCTCCCTCCGGGAGAGTACAATATCATTCCCGAGGGTTAGGATCAAGGGCCGGGAGACAATATCATTCCCTCTCCCTGAGTCTCGGAGTCTCGGTTTTAGCGATATTCGTTCCTTCTCTCAGGCTCAAGCTCTGTCTGGTCTTCCTTCCCCATTCCCCACAGGCTTCCGGGAGTGCCGGCTCTGTACTCTGTTCGGACCATAAGACTTGCAACACTGACTTACCGAAAAGACTGACTGCTTTCCGACTTTTCGTTCTGCCTCTACTAGTAAAGGGGCCTTAGCCTTTGAAGTCAGTACATCCACCATTACTTTGGAATCCGTTTCTAGAACAATAGGACATGTACTGATTTCTGATATTGATTTGAACAGTAAGATGCCATCATATAGCGCTCGGAATTCAGCAACGACACTTGAACATATACCATAGCAATGAGAGCTGGCTGCAATTAAATGACCAAGATGATTTCGTATCAACCACCTCCAGAGGTACCTGGGTTGCCTTTAGATGCACCATCTGTATTGATTTTGAATTCTCCAATCTCAGGCCGATTCCATTTGACGACTCTCAAAGGAGATCTCTGAGGTTCTGTTGTGTTTATGTTCAGAGCTTCAAGAACTATCTGATCAGCAAAAAAGAACAATAGCGAGAGACTTTGCAGCACTTGGAGACATCCACAAACTGTTCTATCACCCTGTTCAGTAGGTAAGACTGAGAGTGGGATTTCCCTTCTTTTTTTTTGGATGAATAATATTCAATTAATAAAAAAAAAAAAAAATACAAAGGCAGGGGCTGCTCAACACAACCCCAAGACCCTAACCCAACAACACAACAGCACAACCACACACCTAACACAACCGAACAAACGCCCTACAACCCGCAAGGAATTAAGTCCTAAGTACATCCTCCGAAATACCCCAAGACCCGACAAGCCACCTATTAGAATGGGAAGGCTGGAAGCCAGACAAAGGATTAATTATCGTTCTGACCCAAAAAAGAATGTCTGAGCAAACATTAACAACATTTCTGGATCTTCCCCTGAAAATCCTATGATTCCTCTCTTGCCAAATCGCATACACCGCAGCTGCGAACATCAACTTGATAATAAGGCTCAATAAAGCTTTACCTTTTGATCTACGAATCATACACTGAACAGTTTCATCCCAATTCCTGGAGGCCGGGGCCCAGCCCGCGCAAAACCCGGGTTTTGCGCTAGCGCAGTCTCCAAATTCTCTAGCGGCACCGGGCGAAGACCACCAATTCTCGGAGTTTCTCAATCAATTATCCCCTTTGAGGGATCATTTTTCATCCTTTTCTCCGATTACTGGGAAGGATGACGCTCCAATCCTGTCTCCGGAGGCTGTGCCGCCCGCCCAAGACCTCAACCCATCGCCCGATAATAGAATGAATGAAAGAGACCCTTCTATTATCGAGTATTTTCTGTCCCATAATAAAATAATAAATCTATTAAAGAAGTGTAAGGACCTTAAAGAGGAATTACTGTCGATCCCCTCAATTATAAAAGCATTTTAGAGGGTGGAGATGGAATTTCCGGAAACCAAATCGCTTTTTACGCACGAAGAGGTCATAGACCTAATTTTGTGCGATTTATGGGATGAAAAGACGCAAAAGGCCCTCATGCCGGATGCTACCCCAGAAGATCTCTCTTTATATAAAAAAAGATTAGAGAGAGTTGTCAGGGGAACGCATTATTACTACTCTAAGTCTTTTGACGCAGAATCATCTTATTAGCAGCATAAGATGATTCTGAAAAAACACGATATCGACGGGCCTTATTCGTTCCTTTTATTTTCGTATTAATAAGGATAAGGCCCTGTAGATATAGCAGTGATATTTCGAAAAGGGTAGTCTCTTTCAAAGATAGAAAGAAGGTTGAGAGAAGACGAGGCCCTCATCGAAATGCACTTGTTTATTCGCATAACAAAATTTTGATTATTCAATATAAAACTGTCCCATGCTTTCCGTTGGTCAACAACCAACCACAGCTCTCTATAATTCTGAACTAAAAGTATCAGAACGAACGCTAGCTATATGCTTAACACATAGATATCGAACGTTTTTTGGGGGTATTGGATAAAGTGGGTTCAATTCCCACAACTCCTATGTGGCGAAATGGATTGATTTGAAAGAAGAGGGCAGGATGAACTCAAATTTACGCATTTGGAAACGATGGTCCATTTCATTTCTTTGTCTGTTGATGCTCCTTGTTCTACTATATTTATTTTCTATATATCTTAACTCAACGTTGTTGTATTTGTTCCTAAAAAAAGGCTCTTTTGTAATTGGGGGCCGAGCCCTCTCATTTTTGCTACATATGTGTTTGGGCGGCTCAGGGGGTCTCTTTGCGGCGGCTATTCTTTTTGCCGTTCGAGCTCTCCTAGCTACCGAAGCCGCGCCCCCTTTCGGGAATGCAGTTTCGCCCGGAAGGGAGCCTGAACTGGATTTGCGCCTAGGTCAGCCTGGAGTGCAGGTTGAGGACCCAGAAGGCCTCTCTCCCGCGGAAAGGCAGCTAAGAGAACGACTGAATAGAGATGGACGTGATAATATTTCTCTTGATGACGTCCAGGCCATGGCTGGTATGAAAGAGGATATAGTGACACGGATATCCCAATTAGATCCTAATCCCTTCTGGACAGAGCAAAGAGCTCGCATCATTTCTAGTTACATAGTAACTCCGAAAGGGGAAGAATATTCCCTTGCTACCTTAGAAAAAATTTGGAGGGAATTAGGGGACGCAAATACCCAAGATCATTATTTTGTAAAACGCATGCAAAAACTTAGGAAAGATTATGAATTGCTCGGTAGCTTTTACTGAGGAGGTCTACCATGATACGCTTGAAACTTCCGTTGATTTTATAAATTTGTGGGTATAGGGGGGGGTTAGGCGTTAGGCGGCAGGATTAGTTCAAATAATTTATGATAGGGGCCTTTGTTGATCTATACGATCGACCCCGGACGTACCCATTCGCCGCGTGGGGAACCGGGTCACCAAAGTCACGATCAGAATAATAAAGGTCGTTCGCTGGCTAACTCCCAGAGGTGCTGGTTCAAATCCAGTTCGTGACATGGTCATCTCGATGAGAATAAGAGCAGCCGGTATTGGACGAAGGGGAAGCAGCCCCAACCACTTACAACATAGGGGGCTCGGAAGAGAGAGCTGTGGATGAGCCGGACGTATCGGTGGATACCGCCCGTAATACCTTATATTAGTGCGGCGGGAAAAAAACTGTATGCATGAGAAGCCGTCCATTCCCGATAATCTACCTATCCGACCTTGCCTTCAGCCTAGCTGCCTTGTCTTAGCTAGTCCGGCAACTGCTGGCCGTCGACGAGGAGGAGTCAACTAGCGATGCCAGCTTCTGAAAGATTATGATTTTAATCAATATTTCCTTCCAAGGCCAGTTCTTCAAGTTTTGGAGTTCCATTGCATTAATGAATACGGCTGGAAAGACCTACACCTACTACCCTTTATCAAACCTTCCCATTTCCCTTTTATGCCGATGTCGTAAACCGATGCCTCGGATTGCCCTATCTAGTAAGGGCTTTCCTCCCGCTACAGAAAATAGATCTCTGCCCGACCGCCAGAAATGATTTGATCTCCGTATGCCCGCGAGGGGGGGAAGAATTTCATATGAACATTGCTTCTACTTCGCGAACTTTAGCCAATGGAGACGGATTCACTCAGTTGCTGATCGGAATCGAATGAATATACACGACGCCTCGCTCTCCCGGACGTCCGATTGGTCGGGGGAGGGAAGTTAGCCTCGTCCGGCCCTGCTTCTACTTACGATCAAAAGCCTTGCCACGAGTGAGAAGCCAGTGGCGAATCTAGGTACAGATGGAGATCCGCGGAGCCATTTATGGAAGAAAGTCCAGGTACATGTGCAGATGGAAATCTATATGAGCTGACAGCACTCCAAATTGTATTTCCTGCATCTTCTCCAGATCGATAGCCGGCATCGGAGGAAGGGGTGGGAGAGGTAGCGGTTTGATGCATCGAACTAGTGGGCTCAGCATCTGATAAAGCACCGGCAGCGGTATAGGTAGGGAGCTATTGCAGGGTCAACACCGCCTCATAGTTCATTACCTTTCCAATAAGTCTTGGGCTAAAGCCTTGCGGATCCCCTCCGAAGCAAGCGTGCTGCTCGTGGTCTATTCACCCCTTCCCTCGGAGTCGCTAGCCCCCCCTAACTCCTTACATTTCGTAGTTAGCTGTCCCATTGGCGAAGCGATCGATCCCTTCATAGGATATTCGTGCTACTCCGAACACTTCCCAAGCAGAGTGAAGAGTTATGCATAAGATGATTTCGAAATTTGCACTGATGACACGCGCGTGGGAACAACGAGTTAGAGGAATATCCTGTGTTGGCCATGGCAGCAACGTGAATAGGAGGAATTGAAGAAACCAATAGAGGCACCTGCGCAATAGGGATAATCATGATATCTGGTGGAACGGAAGGCCACGATAGCCATCATACATGCTAGAGGGCGTCTCGGAAACCGAGGAAATATCCAATTCCGATCCAGGCTCCTTTATCAGGCGATTCAGGTCTTATTTCGAATCAGCACATAAGAAGTGCTTAGAGAACGACTCTTTATAGTATCTCATTTCTGGTAGCAGTACTTATTTCGATAGCAGCGCACCTGACCCATCAAATATAGGTTGTCCTGATCCATATGATGTATAGCACCCTCCCTATAATGTAGTCCGTACACCCGAGAATTAATAAGCCCAGTGGATAATCTATAAGCATTTGATTCAACCCTTCCTTTCGCCACGGGTTTTAGGGATGCTGAAAGGATGGCCGAGCGTACGATGGATGGAATTGCGTATTGGTTGTCTCTCTGGATAGAATATAGTCCAGGGGTGGAAGAGAAGAGCGTATCTGATCGGGAGTAAGGATGACTTATCATTGTATCCCTTTATCAGGTGGGATGGAATGAAAGTAGTCCCCTCCACGACCTTGCTTTTCGTTTGATGCTAGCCTCACCTCGAACTCGACTCTCTAACTCGAGATCACCTGTGCAGCTTCAATCAAGAATCGGAGATGAGATTGATGCGCTCGCCCTCTTTGCAAACCTGACTTTCCTAATTTCATAAACGAACTCAACTGTCTCGAGTGAAGGAACTAATGCCAGCTTCTTGTACTCTTCGTGATAGTTAGCCCGCCCCTCTGAGTTCGAGGTGAGGAGCGAGCTCTAGTTCCTTGTCTTACTCACTCGATAGTCGTAGCTGCTATCCCAATAGTTGTAGCTTGCTTCTCTTATGTTGAGAGCAAGGTCTTCCTCATCTTACTAAGGGTAAGTAATACATTGTCTTTAATCCACTTAATAGTCATCTATTTGCGCTTGTCTTTCCTTCCTTCCTTCTTCTAGTCTCTGAGCAACTCAAGAACGTCTATTAAAGCATAGCTCTTCACACTATTATTCGCTTTCATGCGCTTCTTGATTGAGCAATGCATCTTTTTTTTTTAAGTACGCAGAAGATTTCATTAAGAATCAGAAATAGAAGAAAGTAAAAAATAAGCCCCTCCCATATGTTAAGGAGTCAATTCCCCACCCATCTAATTTGAAAGAATTTTGAACAAGACGGGGAAGGCCTTACTTTACTAGAGAAAGGGTAAGGAAAAGAAAAAAGAGCTTTGAGAAGAGTCACAAGCTTGGTTCGCTAGAGCATCTGCTACTTTGTTGCATTCCCTGTAAACATGGGAGGCGTTCCATTGCATCTCGTTGAAGGTTTTCTGGAGATCCCACCACCAGTACCATATGGACCAAGGAGGAGTTCTTTTGGATGACTTCAACAACCAACTTAGAATCACTTTCTATTATCACTGATGTAAGATTAGAGGATCTGCAAAGCCGTAATCCGTCCAAAAGAGCCCTGAATTCAGCAACAGTATTTGTGGAATGATTGTAATAATTTGAGAATGCCGCTATCAATCTCCCATTGCAATCTCTGATAACACCACCCCCCCTCTTCTTTAAAGGCGCTTATCCCCGGATTTCCTCTACTCGCTCCATCTACGTTCAACTTAAAATGACCCGGCCCCGGCTTAAACCATCTAACCGCTTTGCAAGCTTGCGGCTTCGATTTAGTCACACTAATGCGAGCACCTTCTAAGATCCATTTTTCAAGAAAGGATGCTTCAATCTTCGGCTTAAGCTTAATAAGGCTAGAGATTTCTCTGAGCCAAGAATAAACCTTCTCGATAATCTTATCGCTTCCGAATGCCACCCCATCGAATTTCCTGCGGTTTCTTTCCTTCCATATTTCCTAGACAATGAATAACGGAGTCATTCCTTTCAGAATAGAAACCTGTGATTGGGTTCTTGATTGTTGAAACCAGTAAAATAATCTAGCTTGAACGGACTGATTGCTAACGATCTGAGTATTTAAGCATCTGCTTAATTCTAACCATACCGAAGCCGCAATGGAACCGTTAACCAAAAGATGGTTTAGGTCTTCAACATGCCCTGCATTACAACACATACATTTGGAAGCTAGAATGATACCAGCTTTTTGCACCATTGTATCGACTGGAACCCCATCATAGATAACTTTCCAACTGAAGAAATTGATCTTTAGAGGCACCAATGCATTCCATACAAATTGAGTCTATTCTTTCGCACTTGCTCGAAGTCTACAACTTTGCCAAGCCGATTTGGTGGAAAATGCGCCATTATTCTCCGCTTTCCAAACCAGCCGATCTTCATTAGGAGTAATCCGAACCCCGCTATGAGTCGTCTTTTATATTTGTAGGGAGAGCATTCGAAACAAAATATAGGGACCAAATTCCATCACCATCCAGTAGATCACTTATTTTCGGGTTATCAACCGGTGGATCTGAAGCGATTTCGAATAAAGGGGTGGAGCCGAACCAAACATCATACCATAAACTCGTATTTGTGCCGTTTCCAATCAGACTCTTAGATCCCAGTATGACGTCTCTGATGACATTGCAAATAGCTCTCCAAATTTTCGAACAACCTTGTTTGGGGCCATGGATGTGACCCATGAAACTATTTGTTTAAAAGGAACTTTGCCCACATTGATTTACCCTGCTACAGTTTCCAGCCGAGCTTCATTATGAAAGCTTTATTTACATCTTTCCATTTTCTAATACCAAGCCCCCCTCCTTTTTCGGTAAGCAGATCGTACTCCAGGCGATCCAGTGGTGCTTCGATTTATCTTCCGAACCGCTCCATAAAAAGTTTGCAAAAATGCGTTCTATCTGCTCTAGAATGTAGGCTGGAGCTATGGTGACAGACAGAACATGAATTGGGATGCTGGATAGAACATGCTTGATGAGGATAATACGGCCACCAGCTGCCAATGCCTATAATGCTTCGACTTCCATCCGGCTACTCTTCGAGATATCTTCTCAATTATAGGCATGAATGACTCCCTTTTTAAACGCCCAGAGTAACATGGAGCTCCTAAATATGTAGATGCGAAAAAGTTTCTTGGAACACCCGTACACTCTTGTATCATATTTATTCTGTTAGTCGGAAGCTTCTCGGATGAAAAGAAGCAGCTCTTTCCTGCGTTTACCTTTTGGCCGGTTTTCATACTTTGAAAGAAATCTGAAGAGGTTTCGAATTGAGCTTTTCCTCCCATTCTAACAAATTTGAGAAGGTCGTCCACAAACAGCAAATGGGATATTGGCAAACAATGCCTAGAGTAAGCATAGCTCCCCCTCGTATATATATCTCCATCACCGAAAATCCTTTTGAGGCCCCTACTAAGAACCTCCTCAGCAATGATAAACAGGCTCGGGGAAAGAGGATCCCCTTGCCTATTGTATGGGCCTCTGGTGCCCAAGAAAGAACCATGAGGGACTCCGTGAATTAGAACCGAAAAATATTCATTGTGCAGACAACCTTTTATAAGCTTTATCCATTCACTGGAGAACACACATTTTTCCAACACATCGGTTAGGAAAGACCATTCTCACCCTATTACGTAAGGCATAAGCCTTTGGGTTGGTTTGGCCATTTTCATAACAATATTACCTCCAAATGATTGGAGGTTGATGTTATGAATGAATTATTGAGCAAGGACAATATTGTCAGTTATGTTTCTGCCTCTAACAAAGGCTCCTTCTCCTTGCTCCTCGGAAATCATTTTAGGAAGCAACAAACTAAGCCTTCTTGAGATGGTTTTAGACAGAATCTTATAGAGATAATTGCAAAGGCTTATGGGTCTGAATTGCCCAAAGTTAGAAGGATTTTCCACTTTTGGAATGAAAGCAATGAAAGAGGAATTTACGGCTTTCGGAATCGTACCTTCTCTAAAAACTTGAAATGTTAGGGGAACCGCACGCATCAAATCCTCTTTTATGATTTCCCAACAAGATGTGTAGAAGATTCCGGAGAAGCCATCCGGCTTTAAAGGAAAGGGAGGGCACTATCAGCAGGCATGCTACGAACAACTTCAAGAACTTCTTCTTCAGTGGGAAGCCTCATTAGCAATTCATTATCCTCTACTGAGATTCACCGTGGCATGCAGCTTAGCAAATCTTCATCTCTTGATGTTGGACCAGAAAAAAGTGCCTTACTAAAATAGGAGCCCCAACCACTTACACTTACACTTACAACATAGGGGGGGGCGACTTTATAGCACTTTTTGGCCGTATCGCGCAGGGGCGCTCACGTTTTTTGGCTCCCTTCATTCCATTCGCCTTAAGTGGCCAAGGGAGTCCGAAGGTGCCATTAGTGCTATCGTTTCGAAAAGGTAAGGAAGGTCTGTCTTCCCAGCTTTTAGTCCTGGCCGACGAAAGCAGCTTACGGACACTAGAGCCGTTCCGCCCCCTATTACGTATGCCCCTCTTGGGAGGGCACCTTCGCTCCACTAGCCTTGATTGGCGGATGGAAGTACCCATGTGCGTCTGGTGGTATCGTATATAAGATCCCGGCTGCATTTAGGAGTGATCTTTCCCTCTTCTTAAAGCCGGTGGTGATCTCACTTTCGAAAGAGAGTCTCGACGTGGCGGTGTACACGTAGCTCCATAGCGGAGCTAGTCACTGGCTACAGGGCGACCGACCTACCGGACCGGAGGCGGCCGAGAATGTTATGTCAAAAGGACCAACGAGGATCTTGGAGGAGGAGGAGTAGGAGCTAATTCGGACGGAATCGAATGATTACGAGAGAGACAATGAGACAAGGCCAAGAGGGGAGAGCACTTAGACAATTCACTTTGAGTACAGGGAAGTCTGCTGGTAGGAATTCCTCAGGGCGTATTACGGTCTTTCACCGAGGGGGTGGATCGAAGCGATTGCAGCGAAGAATTGATCTGAAACGAAGCACTTCGTCTATAGGCATTGTAGAAAGGATAGAATATGACCCTAATCGTTCTTCTCGGATCGCTCCAGTACGATGGATCGAGGGGGTGCAGCTACGCCGCCAGAGGAAATGCAACACGATAGAAGAGTTCGCTCCGCCGCGTAAGATCCTCGAACCTACCACGACCACCATCCGCGGCCTATTTTCGTTCTCTTCCCTGCCCGGGAAGGTGGATCAAAGAAAGGTAGCTTGCTTCTCTCCTGGACTGATGGCGGCTTATGTAGTGGTCGGCCTTCCTACCAGAATGCCTCCTTGGTCGAAGAGCCAAGCCAGCGCAGGAATCAAAAAAACTTGCGCGAAGGACGTTTTCTTCTCTGCCCTCTCCTCTCCAAAGGCCAAGGGAGAGACTGCATCCCTTTCCTTCGGTAGCTCTTTTTGTTTCCCAAGGATAGCGGTAGCTGGGGCAAAGCCCGCTTTCTTCGCTCCGCGAATGAGAGAGAAAGTCAGAGGAAAAAACACGTTCTCTCTTGGCGAGGTCCGAAAGTGGAGAACGCATAGCATTCTCTGGGCACATAGGATCAAACGTAAAGCAGCGCTTTCTTGGCAGAGTTTTAGGCGGCAAGAGACTTTAGGGCTTGTTGGAGCTGCTGAGCATAACGAATCGAAGCCGAAGACGGATCAAGGTAGCTTGCCTGCCAAGCCGATAGGCGAAGGGCCGAAGGATGGAGCGTGCAAAGTCGATCGTGCACCTGTCGTGTGACCCGTTGGTCCTAAGCAATGTCTTTCGCGAAGCGACCCACCTAGAAAGAGCTCTCCTTTATGTTAGGGGGGCACTCAAATGGAACTTCGATCGGATGCGGGTATCCAATCCCGCCGCTGAGATGTCCAGCGGATTCCTGGGCCTTGACGAATGGCCGGCCACCTTTTACGTTAGAAGAGCAAAAGGCCCGGGGCATAGCAGGATGAACCAATGTGAATGAGTGTAAGCTTCGTTGCCCGAACACGATTGGTGCTGACCACACTAGGTGCTACCGTGGTAGCAAGAGAGGCCAGGCGGTGACAATTGAGAGGTTGTCACTGAGCATTCCTAGTCACACGGGAAGAGAGGTCAAATGGCAAGGCAAGGCCATACGCCCGTTTGGCTCCTCGCGGAGTATAGCTCACATCCAAACATCTGATTGGGGAACGGGGCAACGCCCATGAAGCTCCGGCGGAAAGGGAAGGCCTGCCAGGCCGTATGCCCATGGGTGCAGGATTCTTCGAAAAAGCTCGGGCTGACTCGGAGACCTGGGACCTTGGCTTAGCAACGAATGAAGGGAAGCTCGAAGAGCTTTCTCCGCCAGCGGCTTATGTAGTGGTCGGCCTTATAAAGCTCGCTAAGCTTCGCTTCCCTCCCCCCTTACTGAACTTCACTTAGTAGTCGGCATTCTATAAGTGACTTGTCGAGTCTCCGAAGCTTTGCTTCTTGTAGTCGTAGTCTTGTAGTCGGCCCGTAATGCCTCCCTTCATTTGCTTGCCTCCTTCCAGCCCAGAATGCCTACAGACTAGAAGCTAACCGCCAGAAGCTCACCCTTCGGGTGTCGCTTCCAGCGCAGGAGGCCAAGCATTCTGCCAGACGTCCCGGCCTGGGAGCCCCGTTCGCCTTTGGTACTTTAGTAGATCTTCAAAAAAAAAGCGCTACTTCAATGCAGCCTTAACTACAACTACATTACGCAAGCCCCACCGATACCTATACCTATCTATAGAGTAAAAAAAGTACCTGTGACGGTGACTTTCTAGGTTTATGGATTCAGTAAGCTAAACTCCTCAATCAATATCAACAACATGTCGTGACCGGTTAGGCTTGGTTGACTTTGTAATGTAAACTAAAATAGGCGGCGTTTATTCAAACAAAGGGAACCGAAGGTTTCCTTGGTACTTTAGTAGTACGACATGTACTATTAAGTAGCTGTACAACAGAATGCCGTTCGCCTTTACTTTAGTATTGAGTAGTACTTAAGTAGCTAAGTTTCCAAAGGTGAACAGCCCCCTGTCCTTTATAGTCGTAAAGGGCTTCTCAGAAAAGTAAGGAAGGAGGCATTCGAAAGGCCGACCACTATATCATAGGCATTCTGGGGAATGCCGACTACAAGACTACGACTACAGAGGCATTCTGGTGGGAAGGCCGACGACTACACGGACTCTATACCAAGTCATGAGCGAAGCCAAGCCGCCGCCTATAGGCGAAGGGACGAAAGCCCGGCGAAGGTTAGACCTGAGAAAGTACGAAAATAAGTACGTTAAGGTTACGAAGTCACTTAGCCGTCTACAAAGGGAAAGGCGTCGGTACGGAGTCACGTCAGCTGTGGATATAGACTAGGCTAAGGAACGGAGTCTTAAACTATGGACCGAGACTACACTAAGGAACAAGGAAGCTTGACTGAGCAAAGAAGTCAAGGAACGAAGCTGCTTCTCTAATAGCCCCGTTGAATAGGAGGGCGAAGGCTTTTTGAAAAAGTGTTTTTTGTCTTGTAAATGCATTTATTTTTAATATATTTAGAGAGAGGGGGCTTCAAGTTCTTAGGAAGAGCCGTACGAGGCAGCTCACGTACGGTTCGGGAGCCGAGCCCCAGCACAGGGGCTTAGGTCAACACTTATATAATAGCCAGTCATCAATTGGAAGCGGGCAAGATGGTGATGAATTGCGATTGGTCCAAACCTTCGACCAGCGACTTATTGCGACCTGCCCAGAATGCCCATACATACCAAGACCTTGTTCACACAGCGAATAAAGGCCGGGTGGAAGGGGGCAGTCAGCTGGCTGCTTCTTGGCCACGCCCCCCTGCTTATAGATACGAGATACTTGATCTAAATTCTCAAATAGGAAATTGCATACCATTAGCCGATATACGTATAGGAACATGGGTACATGATATTGAATGTAATCCAGGTCAAGGCGCTAAGCTGGCTCGAGCCGCAGGAACTTTTGCTAAAATAATGAAGGAACCAGCACCACAATGTCTTGTGCGGCTACCTTCGGGTGTTGAAAAACTCATTGATTCCCGATGCCGAGCTACTATTGGTATAGTTTCCAATCCCAACCATGGTGCACGTAAGCTTAGAAAAGCTGGACAAAGCCGGTGGTTAGGCAGACGCCCCATTGTTCGTGGTGTTGCAATGAATCCAGTGGATCATCCTCATGGAGGAGGTGAGGGGCGCACGAAAGGAGGTAGACCTTCGGTGTCACCTTGGGGGAAGCCCACCAAAGCTGGATTTCGGGCAGGGGTGGGGAAACGCAGAAATTAGTTCATGCCACGACGATCTATATGGAAGGGGAGTTTTGTTGATGCATTCCTGTTGAGAATGAAGAAGAAAAGAGATCTTCTTTTGAACAGGTCCAGATCTTTTTCTTTCCTTTATTTCTCTCCTTTCTCAACTCCTGGTGCTGCTACTCTTCAACTCCATACTAACATTACAGGGTATTCCCATTCCAATTCCTATCATCATCGTCGCAGCTTGCGATAATGAGGAGGATAAGGTCGATTCGATGGAGGTGCACCCTCCCCCCGGTGCCGGAAGCTTTTGAGCCACTACCACTAGCTCAGGAGCCTGTTCCTCCTTTGTTTGAAATCCAAGCTGCTGAGGTCAACCAAGAGGACATCTGGAGGGAGTTGGAGCAGCAGGAGCAACCGGCGCCAACGGGTGGAGCTAACAACGCCGAACATATGCGAAGGCTCACCTCATTGGAAAATCAGGTAGCTGACCTTATTATCGACTTACGAAAATCCGAACGTATGAGGGTACCCTCACCTAATAAGATTCAACGAATCGTCGAAATGCCCTAAATTAGTAAGGCGAAGAGTATGGTCTGGAAAAGCTGCGCACGATCAAAAAGCACTTACAACGATATGGCAGAAATTGTGTCTTTTACAGGGACTCCCAGGAGTGCTATAATATTATCTTGAGAACTAGAGTCTCAGATCGAGAATGAAATCAAAAGTATAAAAACTATTTATTAGTGTTAGAGTTTGTTAAGAGGGAAGTTTTCATGTTTATTGTTTAGTTTCTAGGTAGCCTCACTTCCGCCCCGGAACTCCTATGCCTTTCTTGGTCGGACCAACCCAACCGGCGATTTCCGACAAGTCTTTCTTCATTTTTAGAGCAAGAAGCGGAACTACAGGGATGAAATGAAAAGTGTTTCTTACGATTACGCCCAACAGCCCACTTGAGCAATTTGCCATTCTCCCATTGATTCCTATGAATATAGGAAACTTGTATTTCTCATTCACAAATCCATCTTTGTCTATGCTGCTAACTCTCAGTTTGGTCCTACTTCTGGTTCATTTTGTTACTAAAAACGGAGGGGGAAACTCAGTACCAAATGCTTGGCAATCCTTGGTAGAGCTTATTCATGATTTCGTGCCGAACCCGGTAAACGAACAAATAGGTGGTCTTTCCGGAAATGTTAAACAAAAGTTTTCCCCTCGCATCTCGGTCACTTTTACTTTTTCGTTATTTCGTAATCCCCAGGGTATGATACCTTATAGCTTCACAGTTACAAGTCATTTTCTCATTACTTTGGGTCTCTCATTTCCTATTTTTATTGGCATTACTATAGTGGGATTTCAAAGAAATGGGCTTCATTTTTTAAGCTTCTCATTACCCGCAGGAGTCCCACTGCCGTTAGCACCTTTTTTAGTACTCCTTGAGCTAATCCCTCATTGTTTTCGCGCATTAAGCTCAGGAATACGTTTATTTGCTAATATGATGGCCGGTCATAGTTCAGTAAAGATTTTAAGTGGGTCCGCTTGGACTATGCTATGTATGAATGATCTTTTTTATTTCATAGGAGATCCTGGTCCTTTATTTATAGTTCTTTCATTAACCGGTCCGGAATTAGGTGTAGCTATATCACAAGCTCATGTTTCTACGATCTCAATCTGTATTTACTTGAATGATGCTACAAATCTCCATCAAAGTGGTTTTTTATTTATAATTGAACAAAAGCGAGGAGCGAACGTAGTGAGCTTACCGAGTTTACGAGGTGAAGGAGCGATAACTTCCCCCGGATCGAAAAAAAAAAAAAGATTATGGAGTCTTCTTCTATTATTCCTGAAACTTCTTTTCGTAGATCCTCTCGTCTCAAATATCCAATTCGAAAATGGGTTTACTTTCAACTCTTCTCTCCTTCCCACAAAGCTTTCCTAACATCTATTTTCTCTGATCATGAGCCTACCTCTTATGAGGAAGCCATTACTCAATCATGTTGGAAGGATGCCATGCAGGAATAGATTAGTGCCCTTGAGCAAAACTCCTCATGGGAACTTGTGGATCTACCTAGAGTAGAGGCAAAGTAGCCGGGTATACAAAAGAAAGCGCAATTCACAAGGGATAATAGAGAGAGAGAAGGCCATTCCAGACTCCTTGCTAAAGGCTACTCTCAGGAGTATGGGATAGATTATTCAGAGACCTTCTCTCCCGTTGCCAAGATAAGATCTCTTAGAGTTCTTCTTGCTCTTCCTGTAGCAAAAGCATGGCCCCTCCATCAGTTAGATGTCAAAAATTCCTTTCTGCATGGAGATCTGAAAGAAGAAGTTTATATGAAAGCACCACCGGCTTACTTATCTCATGAGCATACTTCCAAAGTGTGTAAATTGAAGAAGGCATTGTATGGGCTAAAAGAGAGACCTAGGGCATGGTTCGACAAGTTCAGCAAAAGCGTAGAGAGAGCGGGCTTTTTGAAAAGTGGTGAGGATGACTCGATGTTCATCAGGAAAGAGGGTACCCATTCTGCTAGTTTATGTGGATTACATCATTCTTTCTGGTGATGATCATAAGGCCATTCTATCTCTCAAGAACCTTCTGCAAATAAAGGCAACCTTCAATATTTCCCTGGAATCGAAGTTTCCAGATCTAGAGAAGGGATAGTCTTAACTCAGCTTAAGTATAATATTACGGATCTTCTAAGCAAAGCTGCTATCTTGGGCTCCAAACCAGCAGAAAGTCCTATGGAAGCAAATCGAATACCAGAAATGCTGATGAAGGAGAAGCAATTGAAGATGTGAAGGAGTACAGAAAGTGGATTGGCAGTCTTATCTATCTTACTATCTCACGTCCTTACATTGCCTACAGTCTTGGAGTCCTTAGCAGATTCATGGACAAGCCAAGGAAAGCCCATCTTTTTGCATCGCCTTCTCAGATATCTAAAGGTTGAAGCCGGGTCTCCTTCTTTCCTCCACGTCTTCTCTTCGATTAGTAGCATATGATGACGCTGATTGGGCAGGCAGTGTTGATGATCGCAGTTCTACTATCTATTACTGGACTATGTGTTTTCCTTGGAGATAGTCACATTTCCTGGAAGTCAAAGAAAGAGGCTAAAGTTTCTAAATCTAGTTCAGAAACAGAGTACATGGCGATGGCTTCTGCCACTAGTGAGGTGGTTTGGCTTAAGGCACAATTATCAGATCAGATCCTGGTATTTCATCTACAGATCCAGTTGACATAGATTGTGACAATACTCAAATAGTGCCATACAGATTGCTACTAATCCACTTTTTCACGAAAGAACTAAACTAAACACATAGAGGGAGCCTGCCTTAGTTTCAAATAGGGCATTTTGTTCGTGAAAAACTAACAGCAGGGAGAATTCGACTGCCTTATATATCCAGTGAGCTTCAGATTGCTGACATATTCACAAAAGCAATGAGTAGAGATCGACATCTCTTTCTTGTCAGCAAACTCTCTCTTGTAGATCAGTACAGTCGAGTTTGAGGGGGAGTGTTAGAGATGTATATTTGTAAACAAATCGATTTTTTTACTCTCAGTATTCCTTAGTTTCACTTACCTTCAACTAAGCTATTTCATTCCTTTCTACTCTTTTCTTTTCCTTGCTTGCTACTTTCTAGCTTGCTTTCGTGCTTCCCACATGTACATTGTCTGTATTGTTTTTGTACATGTATATGTTCTTGAGGGTCGTTTTTTCCTTTTAACCAATCCAATAAGGGCTATTTTTTCTCTTTTCCTCTTATGTAACCCTAACCATAGTTCTAAATAACATCGATTTATATGCTTGAGAGGCGGGGGCGCCGAGCTACCGGTCCAGAGCAGCAAGAGAGGGCCCTTCCTTATTTTAGGGCAATGAAAGGAAAAAAGCCGTATCGCCACAACAAGGCGGCGCTCACATTTTTTGGCTCCCTTCGCTACCGCTACCTCAAACACTGGTACTCATGTAAGGCAAGAAATAGTAACCGACCAGAAGGAGAGAGTCAATGATTGACTTACCGCGGAGAAGGCGGAAGATACTTGCGGACCATAGAAAGGAAAGGAACAAGAGAATGTTTTTGGCCTTTAAAGCCTACCAGAGGGAAGGCAAGAGCTATTACAGCTACTACAGCTATGACTAAAAGTACTATTCACGGAACTTACCATTAATGAAAATAGCGCTTGCAGATATATCATTTTTAAGTCTTTATTAGTGCTACTTCAGACACGGCACGCAACGGAACACATGTCAAATACAGTAGCTCTCGCCCCTATTCTATTTTAAAAGCCTCTCTCCCTCGATATCGACTGGCGAGGGGGAAGCAAGCTCAATCACCGCTCCGGGCATGGGAGCCACTCTTTCCAAGATCCAATGTCCGGTTCTCCTCTTGAGGGTAGGTGGGATTCAGAAATCCGATATAGGAAATGGAGGGAATGAAACTCAACCCCCGATATTAGACTTTGCTTTGAAACTAGGCGTGGCTTATCAGTCTGATTTCCGACTTCTACTCCTTACGAGAGGGGATGTTGGTTCAATGTGATCATTTATGGAGCGTTCAGCTGCGTCAGCATGGCGGAGGACTTTTGAACGTCCTCAGATGATTAAGGGCTGGCTGTTAAAGGCCGCACTTGTCATCTCTGGTATAAAGTCCCGAGGGCCCCCTCGCGGGGCCCTGAGGGATGACTCGACACGAGACAAGACGCGCGCCGAGTCTAATAGCTAGGAGTCATCTTTCGTTCGCTATCGCTCACTCCGGGAGGGCGTAGCCGAAGGCGAAGCCGTTAGCGAGTCTTATACTAAACTAACGAGTCTAATCAAGCGAGGAAGACTAGCGAGTCCTGTCTCGTGAGGTCTCACCCAGCAAGATAGGGCCCCGCCTATACTAGTAAAGGGTAAAGGGCAAAAAGGGGCAAAAAGCCGTATCGCGCAGGGGCGCTCACGTTTTTTGGCTCCCTTCGTTTCGCTCTCTTAATCGACCTATAACTCTACAACTGGAATACGAATCTAACTAATCTATATAAAGCAGGAACCTGAGCCGCGCCCCTGTAATATCTGGAAGAAGAGATTTAATAAAGAAAAAGCTAGTGCAAGAGCCGGACTCGGGAGCTCTCTCTTCCTGAAGTATCAGCTTTGAATCCCTCTTCAAAGTCGAGCTCCCCCCAATCAGAATAAGTCCGGCAATAAGGAAAGAAAAATCGAAATTTGCTAACCGCCTGCTATGAAAGAGAAAAGAGCAAGTTTCCTTCTCTTTGCTATGAACCGGATATGAATGAGAGTCAGATATTTACCTTTATGATTCTCTTGTGTTGACTCCCCTATCACTTAAAGACTTCCTTCGTCTGATCCTAACTTGTGTGGTAAAAGGGGTATTCATCATTGCATCCTTTTCCTTTTCAATCTGCCCATCCTTTTCGACTTCGGGATGTGCAGTGTCCTCATCAATCTGGATAGGTATATCCACTTGGGTGGGAATACCTTCCCGCTACTTTATAGGGCCATGTGAGGAGTTCTTCGGAACAAGATTGTCCGGAGTTGACTACTCTCCGATCCCCTTTCCCCGGTTCTGACCGGAATATAGGTGCAATGAAGTTCTTTCTTTGTCCTTTTCTGCATGTCCCCGGTCAGGAGAAGACTGAATTTACATCGTCACCTTTTTTTAGTGAGTCCGTGGACGAGAAGTTCTTGCTTCATCGTAGTAGGCCGTGGGATGGCGACCCCAAGGCCCCGTGGTAGACGGGCAGGGGAGCTTTAACGCGAATCAGATTGATCCCGCCATTTTAGGGGGGGGTCGGTCTTCCAGTTCGGTGAGAGGAAAGTCCTTGGATCGGTATTCCATTTTGGGATTCTGATGTGCGATCTTTTATCCCGGAATAGGATCGGGAGTTTGAGTCCTCCTCCTTCTAGCTCTTAGAGTCTGCAGATAGAAAGGTACTCTTATGGAAAGTTCGTCACCTATCGTTCTATTCACGCCCTGCGTTCGGCTCCAAGTAATCCATATCCATTCCCATTTGCAGCATCCCAGGTGGCCTTCGGTCTTCTTTCCTCTTGGAGGACTTGTTTCACGAGGGGTTTCCTCTTCTTTCTATAGTCTTGTTGCCAAGCGTCCTTTTCTTGAGTTGGGAGCACATTCTTAGCGGTCTTTGGAGTAAGGTCCTCACTTGGGCAAGGGTCACAGGATAGAGGGTTCGAGGGGGGCCTAGTCTTATCCACGTTATTACTTGCTTTTTCCTATTGCCGACTTGCCGGTTCTATGACTGGTCAACCACATCTCCTTTGTCTTAAGTGCGGGGGGTCTCCCCGACTAGATGACCTGGGCCTGAAGAAGGACAGGCCTTGTGACTTATCTAGTCAGACATGAAGTAGAATCGACTGGAGGCGTGATTCTTCTTCCGAGTCACTTATACAGTAAAGAAAATCACCTCTAATGTTGTATTGTATAAGTGCCTTTCGCCTTCCACTCTTTTTGTGAAGTACTTGGCTGAAAGACCTCGCTCTTTGCTGGGTGGGTGGTCCTTTTCTTTGACGTCAATCGTTTGGCCGCCTTTAAGTGATAGGGGGGCTCTATTTTAATTTTGAGGTGAATGGGTCGTCCTCTTACTTGACCATGGCATCGCCAACATGAGTCTGTGTTCGGTGGTTGATAAGCTGCTAGTTGGTATTTAGTTTAGGGCTTGTTATTTCCTTTCACTTTTCCCAACGAGGTGGAGGGCCATCGCAGAAAGTCACCTATCTCTGTAGTTCCGGAGACAGGAATTGGGTAGTAGGGGGTGGCACCCTCGGGACCCCAAAAAAGGCTTTGACCTGCTGGCTATTGGAAAGTCTCTGTTTACCGCGAAGTGAATAAAGTTGGGGGGAGAAGAAAAGAAAGGGAGGGGAGGGAGCCTATCACTGCTTATGGCTCGCTTCCTATTTCTTAATCAATTCCTGGTTCACAGGACTTCAGGCGAATAAAGCAGCTATCAAAGCTATGCTTGTCAATCGAGTAGGCTCCTTCCCTCGGAATTTCGGGTTCTTTGACTCTCTTCCAAAGAGTAGACTGGAAGACCATGCCTGTGCGAGCACCTTTTCCGAAGCCTCAAATTCTTTTATTTTCTGCAATACGAGATTGAATGAGGCCCCCCCTGAGACAAGAAAGAATGGAGAGAAGCGGTGGTGGAGAGAGAGCCTGTATAGTAAAGGGGAGCGAGGAATGAGAAAGAAAGAAGTCTTGGAAAAAGTACTTTCATAGAGAAAAGAGGGATTTCGTCTGTCTTGTCTCCTATATTGGACAAGAGAGCTCCGGTGCTATCTTTCGCGGAAGTTGTCAAGAAAGGATCCCTTAGTTCTGTCCCTTGCGCTGCTAACTCCAAGGAAGGAGCTGAGAAAGAGAAGTTCTGGATTGCGAAGGCCCTCGCCCCCCCCCTTACTCCATAGGCGACTCGATAACTATCCCTAGTGAACTGGTAGCAAAATGAAAGAAGAACTGGGAATGGTGCTTGCTAGGAAGGACGCAAAGATACTTTCAGAAAAAAAATGGACTTTTCTTATGTTCAGGAAGAAATGGAAATTCCACTCAAGAGAGAGAGATTATGTACAAGATTTGGACCGGTGGACCCTGGATTATCAAGGGCTTAAAGCTGCACCTACAGGAATGGTATCTGAGAATCCAATCTTCCGGTGTGGATTCCTTTTCCCGACTTCCCAATCGGGGTTCTTGCCTTCCCGGGCCTCGCCGGTGAAAACTTTAGGTCGGTACAAATGTGCTCCGAGATGGCCGTCTGTCTCTCGTTCCCCCCGTTGGGGGTTCCCACTCCCGTGTCTCTGCTCCGTCTGGCCCGTTCCCCAGGCACCTTTGGAGGGCGGGGAGTCCACAAGAGTTTGATCTTCGGTGCCGGCTCTTGTCTCGGCTCTTTCTCGGACTCCTCTAGCTTCGGTGAAGAATCACAACCACTCGTGGATGCGATGAAAAAAGCAGTTTAGTCAAGGGCTTGCTTGAAAACCATAGATAGGCAACTACCTTCCGAGCTTAACTAACGAGCTCTACTAATGGGCGTACCTGACGAGCTTATTGACGACTTGAACTGAACTCGGTACCTGTGTTCTCGGCTTCCCGTAACTGAACTACCGGTTTAGTTTCTCTGATCAGCCTAGCTACCGTAACAAGAACAAGGAAACTCTATCTTTTCTAATCCGCTTGCTGTCTCAGTTCGGCTATTATAAGCCTTTTGTTGCGAGTGTTGTGTACTAAAACGATTCAAAGCCCGTAACAAGAACGAACGGAAAGGGAACAGAAACATTCTCTTGGATCGTACGCTTAAAGAGCTTTGGTTTACGAACCTTCAGATTCAAATCTAAAAAAAAAAGCCCGAGAAATAAAGAAGAATTGGACTACGACTACCGGAAAGCAAAAAACACTTTCTACGACGAGACCAAGAGTACTGGCACCCGTAACTTCACTAGCGACAAGATTGATTTCCCTAAGACGCTTGAGCTGAACGTGTTTCCGACTTTAACTAGCTCTACTCAAGGACTAGACTGACTCGCCTACTTCCTACGCCCTACAACCCGAAAGCCCTTTTCTATATAGACAAAGAGTTCTCTCTGCGGCTTAAGGCTCTGTCCTCTGTTCATAAGTTCAGTAGCCAAAGCTACAAGAAAGAGGGAATTTTTCAAAGCGTGCCCCTGAGTACCGACACCCGAACTACTTGCCCTATATATGACGAGCTGAACTGAGCTTGACGAGCTAAGTAGAAAGACTTTTTTTATTAATCCAAACTTTCCATGACCTACTTTCCTTACTGAACTTACAGCTGGAACTGTTCTATTTCTACGAGTTGACGGACTGAGAGAACAAGTGGACTAAAGGCCAAGAAGAGGAGAGGAAGCGAAGAAAATCTTGCTTCTACTCAAATTCTTATTCATTAAAGGTGCGACCCGAAACCATACAAGCAGGTCCAGAAGGGACACCCCTTAGTAGTCAAGGGCTGAAGGAACGATGTGTAGTACTCCGGGAAGATACGGCAGCAAGTCCTGTGGTGGTGCCGATGGACGTTGGCCATGTGCTACTGGGTGGGCCATGGCAGTATTACATGAAGGCAATCCACGACGGATTCGCCAACATGTATACCATTACGGTAGGAGGCTGGACTCTTTATGCCTCGGAGAAGCTAGCCCTTGACTAGTAAACCGCGCGCAGAGCAAGCAAGCGACTCTTTGGCTTTCTTGTCTCATCGCCGGAAAAGAGTCACTGTTCATTTGCTACTTAGCCTACTATTTAAGGTATTTTCACGCTCCTTCCCCTGCGCGCGCCTACTTCATAGGCTCCTATACGGGAAAACGGATTATGGGCTAGCGCCCTGTATAGTCAAGGCCTACTCTTGGTTGGAGGGAGCGAGAACGGAACTGTTGTCGTAGATAATGTGGCTCGTCCTGAGCTTGCTTGATATAGGCCTTACTATCGCTTGAACCTCGCTTGAGGGAGGAGTTTTGCCTGCCGTTTGTTTAGTGCATACTGTTTCGGGTTCGGGCAGGCTATGGCCCTTGCTGTCGTCCAATTTACTTATTAGGGGGGGGGGAGATGGCAGGCGGAGCGGCGGGCGCGACGCGACGCGAGGGATGGCCCTATGTTGAGTAAGGGGGACCTTTTTTGGGTTAGTGCGCGCCGAGCGGATTTTGAAGGTTCTTAGTTAGGCCAGCAGGGTGGAAGGCGGCCCTTACTAGTAAAGGCGGTGGAGCTTAGTTGTCTCTAGAAGATAGGCGTAGTAACCGAGGCCTATAAAGAGGGGGTTCTGTCCATTGTACAGTCAGTAAGCAGTTGTACAGTACAACGCGAGTAGTTGTGCGAGTAAGATCTTTAGGGTCAGAGTCTGATTAGCTTTACTTAGATAGGGCTTGTCGGTTTACTGTTGGCACTGCAAGGTGCATGGCTGATGCCCATAAGATCTTGGATTCTTTGACTTAATTCAAATCTTTCTGGTGCACATGGCTTAGTACTTGATCTTGATGTGTGTGCTTGAATCTTAAGTCACTGTGTGAATCTTAGAGGGGTTTCCGGACTCACTTCTCTTGCAGGAGGCAGTGCACGTGGCGAGTTGCAGGGAGGCTTACTCTGGAAGGCGACGGACTGCTGGCCTAACTAAGAACCTTGTGCCACACGTTGGGAGATATCGGAGGAGGTCGGGATCTTCCGGCGTGCCTATGTTAGAAGGGGAAAGCATACGAGCAATGGCTATATATGAAATGGAGCGGTCATTGGAATCTTGATACCAGATTCGGACCGGGACTGAGTGTAGAGCCTGGTGCGAGCCGGACGAGAGCAGCCGAGTGCACGGAGTCAAGATCAGCTAGTGTACGGACCAGCAGTCGGAGACGATGACTACAGCAGCTGGCGAGACGAGCGGTATCGAGGAGCCGCGAGTCGATGCGAGATCGGGTAGACAGAGTCTTTCAGGTCTTGGAGGGACGGATCCATTCCTTAGAATACAGTAAGGCCGATGTACGAGTCGTCATGGAGGACCGGAGGGGGGTTTAGTACCAGATTAGCTTCATTGGAGGGAGATCGACTTCGGAGTGAGGACCTGATCGGCAGTCTGCAGGCTCAGTTGACGAACCTGATGGACGAGGTTGTTGTCGTTCTGAGAAGAGCCGTGAGCCAGGGAGGTTAGAGACGTCGAGAGTCAGGGTTCCGGAGCCGAGACCTTTTAGCGACGGGACGCAAAGGTCTTACTTTCTATGGGACATGGAACAGTTCTTGTCGGCGCTGTCCCTATCAGGGGGGAAAGGCTATCTAATAGGAGCAGGTACAGACGGCAGTGATGTATTTTGATGCTGACGCCAAGTTATGGTGGCGGACCAGGTCGGATGAGGTCGGCATGGGGAAGTGCTCGATCGGAACCTGGGAGCAGCTGAAGGCTGAGTTGAAGGCTCAGTTCTTACCTCTGGTAATGTGTCGTGGATGGCACACCATTCCTTGATGAATCTGAGACAGACCGGAGCGGTCCGGGACTACATCAAGGCCTTTTCTGCGCTAATGCTCGACATAAAGGACATGTCAGACGAAGACAGGTTCTTTCACTTTCTGAAGGGGTTACAACCTTGGGAGCAAGCGTAACTGCAGAGGCAGAATGTGCAGAATCTTAGTGCAGCTTTGGTAGTGGAAGTATGGAGTTGGCAACTACATGGCAAGGTGCGGCCGGCGCGACGAGTCGCACGGGGGGTAAGGGACCGAGGCAAGCCAAAGGGAAGGAGTCGAAGAAGAGGTTCGTCAGGCCAGAGGGCAAGACGACTGAGCCGAAACCGCCAAGGAAGGCGGAAAGGCAAGGGAGCAAGGAGAGGGCGACTCAAGCCGCAGAAGAAGTGGTGTGTGTGTAGTGTTTTTATCGCACCCCCTAAACCTGAAGAACTGCTAACAACAAGAGCTGCCTTTGCTAACCTTTCCGACAAGACTAGTCGTATGAATATCCTATCCTCCCTTTCGAAACTAGGCTGCGACTTGGAAAAACCAAACTCGAGCAAGCTGATCAAGACAATCACCAAACTAGCTAACTAAAGGTGAAAGATACCGCTCGGCTTACGACTAATACTAAATGGGGTGGGGGCTCAAGTTGCGAAATCAAGGGCTAGTGTCTTTAATGCTTGATTTGATCCTCAATCGCCTTCGGCATTCGACTAAAGCTGTGATTAAGACCCTGCCTTCTTGCCTTTAGCTGTTAGACAAGTGGTACCAGATGAAAAACGTAAGAATATAGAGTAGCTACCAGAACCGGAATACACCATTCCTTTGTTGAGGCTCCCGGCAACATGAATCCCTAACCCACAGCTGCAGCCTTAGCTGACTGAGAGAGCTGAGCTGGCTATCCGAGCCCGAGCCTAGTTTAAAGACGCAACTACTGCTGCCGCCCCCCTAACTACAGAGCTGCCCTACCTGATAGAGCTCCAACAGCTGCAGGAATAAGAACAACAGCTGCCTTAACTAGAGATGCTAAAGCGGCCTTAACTGCTTGCGCATCTATTAAGCCACAACCCTAAGCCCCCCAACCTAAAGCAAGCACCCCGCTCCAATTAAAGACGCAACCTTCCGCCGAACTGCCTTAACTAGAGATGGAAGCTTCAACTGGAGCTACTAGTCGTTCAAGCCCAAGCCCAGAAGACACAAAGACGTTCCACCCCTATTCCCTCTAAAGCCCCTCACCTAAGGGAAATGAAAAACGGTATTCAATGTTGCAGCTCAAATCAGAATATCGTACAAATCGAGAAAGCCGTTACGCGCTGAAGTCACTGTTAAGTATAGAAGACTGAAAGTGTAGGTTAGCGTCAGGTTGTTCAAGCGAGTATCGCGCAGAGCGCGCTCACGTTTTGAAGCTGCTTCCGGATCAGAGCGGTACATTTGATTGATTAGCCCTCCCTTCGCCCCTTGATGAGTAAGCTCCGTAAGCCAGCTCTTCGTTGGTTGGGCAGCCCCCCTGGTAAATGAATGTCAGGTGCCCCCCTCCTCCCGAAAGACAGAATTCCGTCCTCTGTCCGTGGATGGATAGAGGAACAAGGCCTTTAAGTGATAGGGGGGCACCCTGAGTTTACCAACCTCAGTGACCGGCTCCTAAGAGTTCCCACCCTGGGGTTGGGGTTAGGCTGCTGCGCCATGCAGGCCCCGTGGGCTGCCTCAGCCCGACCCCGGAAACTCAGTAGGCTCGCTGCTAACAGAGACTAGGAACAACAATGCTGCCCCCACCTGCTAACAGCACCATACACATGCGGCGTACGTATGTGGCCCTTGCGTCGATCTTACCTCCGCTGCCTGCCCGTGCGCGGGTCGACTCACAAGAAATGCAGCTAGCTCGCCAACCAACTGTTCATGTTTGAGCTTGTTGGCTTGCTCTTGCTTCATTGTTATTTAGACACTACCTGAATTGACTTACTTGGTAGCCTACGTGAGTATCCGGATGGATAGAGACTGATCCCTTTCTACATACATAGCCCCCACCCCCCAGATACAGAAAGACTTTTCCTCCTTTCTCCCATAAAGCTTCCCTTCCCGGAGATCCACTCCTTTCTTTCCTCATCATTCAACATTGAACTGATGATCCGAAGGGGCGCTTGTTCTGCTGGGCGGCTAAAGGAAGGCAATCACGACGAGGCCGGGGGCCGGGGAGAGACTCCCATTTCAAAAATGGAGCTAATACCCTCAGGTCATCCTTTCCTGAATCTTAGCTCTTCTCTTTCTTATTCTTACTACTATCACTTTCCAAACCGGGCCGGAAGATTAAAACCGTAACGTATTCGGGTCGTACACCTGGAACAAGAAGGTTCGTCGTACAATTTCGGCGATTACAAAAATCAAGGAGTATATCCCTCTCCCTTAGTGTCTTTCCACTTCCGTCGTTCAGGAACAAACACAACAAAGACTTCGCCTAATTCTTTTGAATCCCGGCCCGGTTTTTCCCCACTAAAAAATGACGTTACGACCACTGAACAAACTTGGTTGACGAACATGGTTTATGCGCCGCTAATGTAGCGGCTTGTCGAGCATTTGACAAACTCACACCATCCATTTCAAATGGGATTTGTCCCGTAGACACACGAGCAATCCAACCCGTAGGATTTCCTTTTCCTCTTCCCATTCTCACTTCTGTAGGTTTCCCGGTAATAGGGAGATCTGCGAGAACTCTTACCCATATCTTACCATTTCTTCGGAATTGTCCGCTCATAGCACGATGGAATTGTCCGATTGTAGCCCGACGCGCTGCTTCAATGGCTCGATATGAAAGACGACCAGCTCTACAACTTTTAGTGCCATATCTTCCAAAACCAAGTTGTGTACCGTCCGGTTCGCGACCCCTACTACATCTGCCTTTACGATATTTACTAAATTTCGTACGTTTCGGATATAGCACGTCCCTTATTTTTTTTACTATATGAAATCCGCACTTTGACACCTGAGATTCCGTAACGAGTAGATACTTCCGCAGGAGCATAATCGATTTTCTGGTTAAATACATTACGAGATGTTTTTCCATACTTTCCGCATTCAGTTCTAGCTATTTCTGCACCTTCTGATCGACCTGAACAACATATACGGATCCCCTCCACCCCTTTTTTCATTACTAATGGAATATCCTTCACTATTTGACTAAAAATGGAACGAAATGATCTTGTTTTGTTCCTCGGTTGAAAAGAGATGTCTTGAGCAATCGGAGAAGCACTTTGATAAACAGATTTGATCTTGACTGACTCAATTAAGGTATTTGTGTTTGTTCTATTAGACAACAAAGATCGCATTTTTTTCACTTCGTTCAAATAAGAGTTGTACCCATACGGAATTCTTCTCTTTCTCAGTATGATCTCTATCATCATCTCTATTCCCTTTATCAATTCTCCTATCCCACCTAGGTCTATGAATTTATCTATCAATTCCATTACCTTCTCCTTACCCATGAGGTTCCAACATTTGATCCTTAATTGACCTAGGAGTTGTTCCCGGGCATCCTCAATAAAAAGGTTATTATACACCCCAACCCCATCCCTTGGAAAGAAAAAGGTAGCACCGAAGAAAGGAAAGAGCGAGATGGTGGTTTTTGTTGTTCCCGCGAAGCGAAGATCATTCGCTTGGCGAATGAAGTGGGTCAACCTCTTTTTGGCTTCGGCCAAACACTTTTTCTCGCTGGTCGAGCTTTCTACAAAAAAAGCGATGCGAGAACGTATTCTCTTATCTAAGCTTCTTCCCTGTTCATTCGCTCCCCCCATCGTAGATGGTTCAGCCACGCCCGGTGCCACGAAATGATTGAGAACTACGACGGGGTCGAAATGCATTTTGTTCTTTGTATTCAATAAGTATTGCATGACCGAATAATTCAAGGAGGGGCGCACTGCAGGGAGGGTCCTTTTAAGTAGATGACTCGTCGGGCCGTCGGAGCGGGACTTCTTTGGGAAAAAGAACTTGAATAACTTCGTTTTTCTGGAGGAGTCGTCATTTTCTATCAGGAACGCTATGTCATTTACAACCCCGGCGTATTTCGGATGCTTGAAGGCCCCGCTGACCCGAAGTGATTTAGAAAGATTCTTCTTTATCGATGGTGATCGGTCATGGTATCCATAGCGTTGCTTCTTTTTCGGCCAAATCCTGATTTCGTTTTGCTTCTCCCGGTCGTCGAGCCTGATCGACTCGACTCTTTTCCCTGCCCCCCGGCCTCTCACTTCGTTTCGTTCTTCTTCTGTACCGTCGCTTGAATGAAGACACCCGATCGGCCCGACTTTCCCAAATGCCCACCACCGGCCCTTCTCCTTTCCGGGTCTGGATTTGTCGCGTCGTTTCAGTCGTCGTGGTCGACGGGGAAGAAAGAAATGAATGAATGTTCTTTTGGGAAAATGTAGAATAATACACCTACCGAGACGAAAGCCAAAGGTGAGTCTCGTAGGTGGACGTATCGAACCGAAATAAGATCTCAGATTGACATCTTGATACACTGATTTACCATAATAATAAATAGAGTCAATGGTGACTCCGCCGTGGGAAGAGCCGCTTCTTTCTTGCTTGATAGGGGGGGCTTCCATTCACCAGCGCAGACTAAAAGTGCTCTCCGAACCGTGCTGGATAGTCACCCATCACACGGCTCTCAAACCCAACCTGTAGTGGATCCCGGGGGACAAAGTCAAAGCGCTTGATCCTTTGCCCCATACTTTGAGATGCTCCTCCCCGCCGATCAAGCAGCGACGCTGCTCGTGATAGGCTTAGCTTTAAGCCGCTATCGTTCGGTTCGGATAAGTCAAGTCCCTTCGGTCGGTTCGCTCAGGTGGTCTTCCCTTATCTTCCCTAACGTTCAGAGTTGTTCTGGTTTGAGAAAGGAGCACCGGCCGAGCGCCCTGAATGAATAAGAAATGGACAGCAGAGGGAATCAATGATTCTTATTCGACCGATAAGAAGCTAGCAA
Source organism: Tetracentron sinense (assembly GCA_015143295.1). Classification (NCBI taxonomy): domain Eukaryota; kingdom Viridiplantae; phylum Streptophyta; class Magnoliopsida; order Trochodendrales; family Trochodendraceae; genus Tetracentron; species Tetracentron sinense. Next base: position 61,114 of record JABCRI010001121.1, on the reverse strand, counting down.
CATGTCGATTACACACCGGAGGTTGGTAAGAACTGAGGGACAATGCCCCCCTAACCTAAGTGGGCCTACCAGCGAAGCAACTGGTACTTGATCGGGCGGGGGGCGGTTTGGTTTCGTGCAACGCCCCCACCCCAGAAGGGCGCCCTCGCTCTCTTGGCAAAACGCTTCGAAAGAAGAACGTCTCGCCAAGGCCCCGCCCGCCCCCTTTCTTTGCCCGCCGCCCGCCTAGCTCGTTCTTCCATTTTGAGATCTGGATAGAGTCTCGCTCCGGGGGGGAAGCATGGATTCTTTAGATCGAAAGAATCCATGCAGCATGCATAGAAAACGGAAGTGCGCTCCCCTTTACTAGTAAGGGCCAGCTGAAGGAAGGGCGCTAGCGCCCCTATAGAGTCAGGCTCCTCTATCATGATCTTACGAATCTACAACTCTCTTTACTGAGCGAGACTCCATCCATATCCCTACTAGTGGTTATTCTGAATTTTCCATTCTATGATTTGTTTGACAGCTTAAACTAGGCTCCACTTTAGATAGGGTTTTCGGTCTTAATCAAGATAGGTCAGGGGCGCGTCGGAACGGTCGGTAGCTGCTTAGTCTCATCCGAGAGTCCAATCTCTTTGTACAGCTTTTGTGTCTTTGAATAAAAAGAAGGAAGGGGGTCGATTTAGGCTCCTTCCCTTCCACTACATAGCTGCGCTAGCAGGTACTACGAGCCCTCTGTCCCACGCATCTAACCAGCTCGCGTGGTTCACCGGTTCCACCGAAAACTCTCATTTGTTGAAGCGGAGCATAGTGCGCTTTAGGCGCCGAGCGAGAAACGTCTCTTCTTTCGTTTCGGTTTATTCACTGATCTGAAACTTAGCACTTGTTTTCTTATTGATTCCAGGGGCGGCGGCGTTCTTGAATGAAGTCTATCCGAACCGAATTAGCACTTCTCAGATCAGGCTAGGCCTCTCCAGCTGAGCTGGGCGCCGGGGCCCTGGATGCGCTAGCGATCGGCACATAGGGGAGTGGTTGCCCGGGTTTCTCGGCCTGGTATCCTGCACCTCGCGTTCATGATATCTACATTCAACTGTGCCCCGGAGACACGGTCGAAGCACGCCCGCCCAGTGTGCTTCTTTCACGACATGCTCTGGTCCCGGGTGTCTTCCAGTGGTCTTCTAGCGTTAGAAGAAGTCGTGTCCGTCCCGGACATCTGCAACGTCCTCCCACGCCTTTTTTCTTGGACAAACTTAAGGAAAAGACTGACCCATTCGGTGACTTTCGCGGTCGCCCTCACTGAACCGACTTGGATCTGAACTACGATTCAGATCAAGTCTTACCGAAATCGGATTTCCTTTTCGTGCCATATGCGCTTAGACTTTACTTTTTCCCCTTTTTTCTTCCCGGTCCAATATTTGTTCTCGAAGGTCTTCGTTTCCGTGTAGAAGCAAACTCTCCAAATTTATGACCAACCTTTCCTTCAGTGATCTTACAACGAACAGGAGTTTTTCCATTGTAAATTCGTACGGAGCAATCAACGAATTCCGGCGAAATAGAAGATCTACGTGACCAAATTTTCCTGTTCAAAAGAAGATCTCTTTTCTTCTTCATTCTCAACAGGAATGCATCAACAAAACTCCCCTTCCATATAGATCGTCGTGGCATGAACTCAGAATTTCTTCGCTTCGATTCCGTCCGAATTAGCTCCTACTCCTCCTCCTCCAAGATCCTCGTTGGTCCTTCGTTCGTAGTCCTGATCACATAATACATGTGATTCTCACCAGGCTGGTTGGCTAAGAACGGTTTTGATGAAGGTGATACACCATGCACGCATCATCATCCTTTTCCCACCACTTTCGTTTGCAAACTATTCTACCGAGCCAGTAATCTTTCACTGATTATATAAAACAATTGCCGATTGCATAAAAAAAACCTGTTTTTGCTGTTCTAATCAGACAACAACTGTAACATCAAGTAGAATCCTTTTAGTTGCTTTTGAAAGCGAGTCTTGTAGTGGTTGGAGTTCGGGTGCTAGCGAGGGGTGTAAGCAAGCTAGGGCCAAAGGAGTTAGTTGGTTAAGTCATCTCTTTCCTCCTCCTTCTTGGCTTCGGAGTTCTTAGAGGGCTTAGAGGTATTGATTGCACGGTATTGACGAGAGTGAAGTGAAGGGACTCAACCGTAGAGGCCCGAGCTGAACGGGCTTAATACAGGTAAGGAAGAGTAAAGATAGGTATTAAAGAGTCTATTCTAGGAATGAGGGAATGAAAGCATAGCTCTTCCCCACGTATTCCAAAAGAGGAGTGGGGGAGAGCATAAGCTGTAGTGACCGAGTGACCCAATGTGCCACCCTTTACAAGTGTATAGCTATGTGCTTAAGTGTAACCCTAAGGCTCTCTTTAAGGAAAGTAGCTGCCGATCGGAAGTCAAGGGAAAGACCCGGCATGTCAATATAAGGCAGGTAGCCTGATCCTGTCTGCTAGGTAGGAAGGGGTGAGGATGGGATCATTGAGTAGGAGAGTATGCTATTGCTGGGTTTGGATTGGATAGGTCCAGTGTGGGATGCGAGGTAGGGCATCAAGGTCAGAGGAAGGGATCCGATAGCATCGAGTAGGTAGTAGGCGCATGGATGAGCGAGAGTAAGAGTAGGTCTCAAGGTCAGGGGTTAGAGTCGCTTGGATAGGACAGGTAGGGTTCAGCTTCTCTTCTCGTCCGGAAAGCGGATAGGCGGCGCGAGGAAAGGTTAGTTCGGTAGCGAAGGAATAGGAATAGAAGAGAGTGAGGTCAGTTCCGCAAGCTCAGTGATAAGCCGATCCGCAAGCTCAGCGATGAACCGGTGGACTCTCTCAGTCGGGAGGATGAGGGGCCTTTCTGACGAGCAAGAGATAAATTCCTCTTTCCCTTAGCTCTTGTCATCAAGGATCGAGGGATGCGGAAACGAGGCTTTCAATCAAGGGAGTGAGCGAAAACACATTGATTTGATACATCATAGGCAATGTTTTGACATGACTCCGGATCTCAGACTTCCAAGTCAGGAAGGCTATAGGTAACAGTCCGTTCAGCCAGTCTGGTAGTTCAGTTACGGTGTTCATTCAAAAAGAAAGGAAGTCCGGTCGATCAGCTTTTAGGCTTGAAGGTAGGAGGGACATGCGCATCTTCTCGTCAAGCATGATTTCGTAAGTTTCTCGTTGGTTCGGGATGGCAAGCGGATAGGAATAGATACATTCAAGCCGGGCAGGAAGCGAAGGATGGAAAGAAGAAGAAGGGGACAGAACCACGTCACCATCCTCTCTCTCTCAAGTCTCAACCACACATACACCATATTATGTGTATTGAATGGCCCTGATGGATGGGCATGTTCAATCAACATAGGGAGAAAAGGGAGGTCCATCCGTCCATTGATTTATACTATTCTAAATTCATTCAAATAGAAAGAAAAAAAAAAAAAGAGGTCTTTACAAGACTTATAGAGAGATTGGGACTTCAAGCAAATATTAGGGCTCTTCACCGTGATATTAATCTGTATTGAAGAAAGGAAATTCTATTTGTGATATTCATTTGCATTGAAAAAAGATTGGCTAAATCATCCGACCAGGCTGATGCTTTTTGTAGGTGGTGTCTTTTGGGTCCACTCTTTGGGTGGTCCGGAATGCATTTTTGGGGTGCCCTGAGAGAAAGATGAGCGAAGGGAAGAGCGAAGGGTCTGAAAGAGAGAGTGGAGTAAAACGGAGCGAGGGGATGAAAGTAACGGAGAGCTAGATGAGGAAGGAAAGGCTAACAGAGTGAGAAAAGATCTGCATGGAAAAACCACTAGTGTTCTAGGAAGATCTTCAAGAGATCTGCGGAGAGTTATTAGACTAGACGTGAAGGATGGAGGAGAAAACCTTGATGGGATACTCATCTTGGAGAAAGCGTTGGTCTTCGGCAAAGTTAAGAGAGATAATACCGGATTGAATGTCGCAGACGGCTCAATACTCTGAGAAAGACAACAAAAACAACTGAGACCACAGATCAGTAGCTTGAGGACGATCCAATCTTTTCAAAGAATTCATCCGCCGGATTCAAAGAAGTTGAAGCACTCGAGTGCGCTCAGGTATTAAGTGTTTATATTCATCTATGGAGAGCTGGTTAGCACCACCACCAAACTTTCTTACAGTACCTCTCTTGTCTCACCAACAACCATGTCTTCTAACGATGGAGGGAAAGGAAAAGAACCTCTTAAACCATCTTACAGAGAAAAGGTGGTTAAGGGGTCCTCTTCCAACTCTAAATCCTGGGCTGACGAGATGGAGGAGTTGGATAACAATGTAGCAGAAGTGGACTTGAATGAATCTGCTATAACGGACCATTGCGAAGATTGGGATAAAAAAATACGAGTTGGAGATCGAAGTACTCTATCAGAGAGTGCGGAGGCCTGGAGCTTATGCCTTATTGGCAAAGTCCTAGGCGGATTTGTGAACCTCAAATCGCTCACCGAGAGAATGCAAGCAGTCTGGAAACAAGCAGGCATGAAAGGAGGAGTTCAGATCATGGCCATGGGAGGCGCTTACTTTCTGTTCAGATTTTCAAACGTTGAAAACTTCAACCTCGTTATTACTATAGGACCATGGTTTGTCTTCGGACCTGGTCTTGCGAAGATGGCACGCAAAGTTTGATCCATTTTCGACCAAACTGGACTCCGCTATTATCTGGGTTCGATTACCTCGACTTCCTCTTGAATACTGGCGACCGGACATCCTCCACAGAGTAGCTGCTCTGATTGGACAAGCGGTGAAGCTAGACGAGCATACAGAAGAGTGCACTATAGTTCGATATGCAAAAATTTGCGTAGAAATGGATCTGAACCAACCTCTTGCACTGGCGGTTCTCCTAAAAGAGGATAACCTCTACCGACGAATCCGTTGCAAGTATGAGGCGTTACAGAATGTATGTTTTCGATGTGGCAAAGTAGGCCATAGGAAAAATGCATGCACGAACTCAGAACCTCTCCCGGAGAACGAACAAGTGCTTCCTCAGCTCATCAACGACTCGAGGGAGCTGAGATCCACCCGTGGAAAGCCTGTTGAAGTCATGGCGATAGAACCAGGAAGATCGAGCTACGGACCATGGATCCTGGTCCCTCCTCGACGATCTTCCCATCGAAATCAACAAGAGCAAGTGTCTGCCGGAAACAATGGCACCGGGAACCGGAGAGAGACCGGCGGCCGGCATAGTCAAGAAGTTCAAATGGCAAATACAACAACGGCTAGGGAGGAACTCTTCGTTGACCCGCTGACCGACCGTTTGGAGACGAAAGACAACAATGATGTGGTAATTAATGAAGCTCTTTTTTAATACGACTTTCAGCAAGAAAGAACTAGAGAGAGCCAATCTCCAACGGTCCAATCAGACGGAGGCCAATCGCAACATCGATGGAAATCGAACGATGCAGATCGAGCCTCAACCGTTGTTGGGAAATGCATTTCAATGAGAATCTTAATGAGGCTACTTTTCATTCAAGAGGAGACCAACCCGCAACGGTCCAATTTTGAGGATCACGAACAAAACATTGATCATGATCGTATGGTGCAGATTGAATATCAAATAAGAAAGACTAGGAAATGAAATTCAAACTGAACTGGGAGATGAATTGAATACGGCACAGCAGCCGAGTGAGATCAGCAATGATGAAGGCACCTTTGCAGCCAACCGGACAGGTGGACAGACCTTGGTCAGACCCCACCCAAGGGACGTGTTCAGAGCCAGACCTATGGGACGACCTGCCCCACCTCCGACATTCACGGAGAGAAGACCACCACAGACCAACCACTCTCCCCAAACTCAGTTCTTGTTGGGATCCAATCCCCACATAGCCCAACCTCCACTCATGATGAGGTGGATGAAGTCTCAACTCGTCAGACAGAGAATCAAGCCTCGGAGATTGAAAATCAAGTGGAAGTGGACCAACTGGAGAGGGATAATGGTTCTTTCTAATTTCCCCCTACCTCTTCCTTTAGGGGAGAGCACCATTTCTATCCTATTTCAAAGGGTAGGAGGAGCATGTGACTGACCATTGAGGTTGACTAGGCAGGCTCCTCCTTAGAAGCTCCTCTTTTTTCTTGCTTCTGCTGTCCTTGCATGCCTTGTTATGTCTTTGTCTAAGCTGGGTAAGTAGGAGTCAGCCTTCCAACTTCCTGAGGAGCGAGGGGAAGCTCTTCCTCTTATGGAAGAGGGAGTCCACCGACCTAGCTTAGAAGGAGCAGTCTTTGGCTCACCTGAATGTCTCCGTCACGAAAGCCAGTAGAAGGTAGAACTCCACACCTCTACTAGGGGGGTGCCGCCTTCTATGAGGGCTCTTCAGTAAGAAGGTCCAGTTCCTCTATCTCTATCTCTTTCGGCTAAGGTCCTTATTAGCTAGGTGAGCGGGAGGTAAAATCCTTAACTTTAAGCTTTTTGCTGAGTTGCTAGCTTTAAGTAAGGAGCGGGAGCATCAGTCTTCTCCTTCACTCGATTGATTGAATCTGCTACCTCTACTAAAGCTACTGGCAAGTCTTCTTTGTCTCTGTCTGTCCAGTGAGGTAGAATTGGTCATCTACCACATCGAATTCTTCTAGGAGGAGGACCATTCCTAGCCTCTTCAAAGGTTTGTAGGAGCATCTTCGTGAGCATGACTGATTGTAGGTACCAATGGGAATTCTGAGGCTTTCCTCGATGAGGGCTCTTCAGTAATTGTATAGATGAGCATCCCTAGTGTGAGAGTAGTGGAATGTAAGGTGAATGTGGGTGCCTAAGTTCGGAATTCAAGTCCATATGGTCTGACTTAGCATACTGGTCTTTGATGTGAATTGTATGGATTTCCTTGGTATTGGTTGGTGAGTATGACTGAGTAGAAGGACCAATAGTCAGTCTGAAAGGGATAAGGTAGTAGAAGGTCTCACCCTCTGCTTGTCGGGGGATTTCAGCCTTCGATGAGGGCTCTTCAGTAATGGATGATCCTCCTTAGTCTAATGGTGGTTGAGTCTCAGTTGAATGGAGGGTGTCTAAGCTCTGAATTCAAGTTCAAGTCCATATGTGTAAGATGTGTTGTTCATTCTGGGTTGTTGATGTGAATTGTATGGATTTCCTTTCCCAATGTGGTGAAAATTTCTTCCTTATTTTCTGATGACTGCTTTGTTCTAAGGTTTGTTTATGAGTTTGTTGGTTTGGCTCTCTGTTCTGTGGTGTGAGAGTCTATTCGGACTGGTTGTTCAATGTTCTTCTTTCAGTTTGCTGTCTTGAATCTTCTTTTCCGTCTCGCTTTCTCTCTCTCAGAGGTGGCACCCCCCCACTCTCTTCTTTTAGGGCTGGTGCAGCCTTCGATGAGCGCTATGCTGTAAGAGTTATAGGATAGAGGTCAAGTAGTAGCATTGGTTCACGCCCACTGCCAATCAATCCGCAGGAATCAAGGAAGGCCTGATCAAAGGCACTGCTTCGTGTACCTTGTCTTGAAACTTAGCCACCTCCATTTGAAGCAACTTCGGTAAGCATCCAACATGCGATAGGGGAAAGGATAGGCCTATGAATTCACTTTACCAGTTGGGACCTTTGCTATTCTCGCTATTCTGAACGACGTATGGGATTCCTTTCCCACCATGCACGCACCATGCTCAATCTTCACTTTGAACTTTGTCTTGTTGGTGTGATGAAGTCTACCGCACTGTAGAGAAGAGGGCGGAGGGTGTAGGGGCATCCGAAGAAGCAGACGCATCAGTTTCATCATTACGGTAATTGACGGATTTCAATGATCAACTACAAAGGAGAGACTATTTGATCCTTAATAAGCCAAGCAAGCAAGCGAAAGCACACAAGCAAGGGTGCGAAAACACGCAAACAGGCAAGCAAGGGCGACAGAGATAATGGGGAAGCCGTTTTCCGAACATCTTCGGTAGGTGTAGTATAGATAAGTGAGCCAGACTTCCTTGGCGGCGGCTAAGATGCCGATTTCGGTTCTGCATCAATGGTAGAGGCCGTGGAGTAAACAAGGACTGCGGCTGAAGTTCAGGCTGAGAAGAGTTCTGCTACCGATCCAGATGGTGGGCGGTGGGTGGGGAAGGTCAAGTAAGGAAAGCCCATAATGTACGGGCATCTACGGGCTATGACATTATGGAAGGCTTTATTTATCAGGCTAAGTGCTCTCAGGGAAGTTTCAAGGCTAAGGGCAATACAGGGCAAAGAGGCTCTATCCGCTCAAAGGTAGGGGAAAGAATCCGCGAAAGGTCAGGTTTTGGCTCTTCTTCTTCAAGTCGGGAATCATAGTCTGGTTCAAGGCGGGAATCATAGCTTTACAGCGCGGTCAGGGCAAAAGGAGATGAAAGCGATCCTCTATCTGGCAAAAGTATCGCTCGCCTCCTAAAGCGGGTGGCTCAGTAGCGTGGGCGGTGGGTGGGCATTTGGGAAAGTCGACTGATCCTGGTGAAATGAAATTCCGTGTTAAGAGAATGGTAAGCATTCTAAGGTAAAGGCTGCAAAGCTTGTTTAGGATGATGCAAATGAAGCTTAACATAGTAATAGCATAGGTAAAGCATCAAGAAGTAGTCTCGGTGGCAGGAAAGCGGGATCTGGTCAATCTAGCCTGGGCGGGCAATCGATCCTCTACCGCACAACGTGGAGTTGCTTGGTGGCGGTCAATCTCTTTCTTTCTCTTTTCAATCTAAGCTAAGCTCCGGAACCGAACCAACCTCTCACTGCCGATCGCCTCACTTTTCGTTGGCAGTGGAGGGCACACGAACCGCACTCTCCCTTTTTCTTGAAAGAAGACGAGTGGAACGAATCTTTTTTTTCGCAGAACAAAGATCGATCCGATCTCCGAAGGCAAGCACCTCCTTTTCCTTTTTGGTTTAGCAACCATTCTTAGTGGAATAGCTAGAAGACTGGGCTTATCCCGCTGGTGTAGTGCTAGCGTCTTCTTCCGATGAAAAGCAAGGTGCGTCTGATTCCAAAGAAAGGAATTGATCGTCTTGATCGCTTTGATTCAGAAGTTCTTGATGATCTTGTCTAAAATAAGCAAATGCATAATAGTCTTCCGCAAGTGCAGCTTCTCAAAGGCGGCTTGGAAGCGCGGTAAGGTCTATCCCTTTTTGGGTAGAAAGAGTCAGGTTCAAGCTCGGCTCGTACAGAGTCAGGCGATCTACGTTTGGGGAAGGAAAGGTCATGCATACCGTTCACGTTCAGGCGAGAGGTCAGAAGAAAGGCTTTACAGCGCAGTCAGGGAATGAATGAACAGAATCCGAAGCGACTGTGGGCGGTGGGCGAAAGGAGGGCGGGCTAGGGCTAAGGTAGGGGAGGGGCACTTGAACCGAAGAAAGCTAGTCGCAAGGTGCAAGGCTTGTAAGCGCTTGTATGTAAGCGTAGTAGAAATAGAGAATGAATCTTTCTCATGACGGCGGTATAAGAAGAAGAATGAATTCCATTCACCCGAGGCGATCGGCAGTGAGGAGCGAGGGGACCTCTCATTCAATGGTTGTAAACGCGGTAAGGCGAGCTATTATAGGCCTGTCCCTTTTTCTTTCAAGACGCGGAGAAGAGAGCACCAATGATAGCTAACTTGAATGAGGCGGTAAAAGAAGAAGAAGGTTTCAGCTATTGAATGAAGAGATCTCAGTGAGAAAAGGTGAAAGTTCTGCGCTAAGCTCTGACAGAGGGCTAGGGTGCCAAACCCCTGGGATTAGATTATAAGCTCGGTAAGAGGAAGTTGGCTATAGTTCTTGTTCAGCTAACAGTTAGGACTGAGAGAGATGTCCATATCACAAGACGGATGAAATACCTAAAAAGATTAGGGTAGGAAGCGCTTTACAGCGTGGTAGCAAGAATGGATATGGAATTCAACCTCGGAGGCGATCGAAGTGATGGCTCGTAGAGAATCAGGTGCATTGTGTGGTGCGTCTTCTTCCGATGAAAAGTCACTTGAATGAGACTGGAACAATTCCTATAGAAGCTAAGCGTGAACTATCTGGCAGTTTTGGGTCTTATCCAGCTCCTTAGCTTAGGGCAGTGCGGGTATCGAAGATGTTCAATTCATTCTGAAAGGAACGATTCCTTTAATCGATTAATTCGCAAATTGAAAATTGACTGACAAACAAAAAAACAATAAGAGGCTAGAAGTAGCTTGCTCCTAATTGGCTAGAGCAGCTATATGGACCCCTTCCTTAAGCGAGTACAGGAGGGCAATTCAAGCTAAAGGCTTTCAGTCTAAGAGCTAGAAGCGAACAAAAGACTTATTTTCCGGGTGAGCCCGATTCGTTGCTTGGCAAGGCAAGCTCGCACTCCCTACAATCTGATCAGTCGATCGAACGAATATCTCCACGGGACCCACTAGAAGCTGGAATTGTGGGCGGCCCGTCCACACCACCATCTCTGGAGTCCGGTATCGATTCGATCGCCCCGCCACCCGTCTTTCGTCGGATGCCCTGAGCCAGCCGCTCGCATGTGTGTGGATCACCATGTCAAACGCTTTTGTTAAGCATCTTCCGTAGGTCGTTCTTTTTGGTGATTCCTTAGGCCACTCTCGGTCGGCTTGCCACTCAACCGAACCGCCTTTCCTTTTCGATAGGGTGGGCAGTCCCTACCCCGCAGCTAGGTTCGACTTCACCAACTTTCCTAGCCGTGACCCTTCTTTTCGAAGAGGAGAAAGGGGCCTCTCAGTGACGGCGACAAAGGGTGCCGCCGGGATGCTGTTTCTTTCGATACAACACACGGAACACCAACTTTACCGCGAGTACTCGGTTCTTAGCCACCGGTGACCGGCTCAATAGAGCTCCTTTGGGCCCTACTTCCTTAATCCAAATAGCCATAGGAGAAGCTGAGCTAGCTAACCTAAGTCCGTAGCTAAAGTTCTCAAACAAGAGTTCCATTCCCCTTACTCGTATTGCAGGCAAATCCCGTTACTAGTAGTTCTGGTTAGCCCACTTGCCCGAGCACACTCTCAACTTGTAGATGCGCCAATCCCGCCTTCCCCCACGAGAACAGAAAAACCAACAGACCACGAACACCAGCACGCATGAAAACAGCCCTTTTGAAAGCATACCCAAGGAGCGGGCATCCATCCAATCTTCACTTATAGACATCAAATGGCCTTATTTCCGTTCGTTAACTACTTCTAACGAGCAAGTTAGTAGCCTACCTCGGCTGAATGTTGGGACAAACAGCAATAACCGTGCTTATCCTTCTAATAAAGAAACTAAACCTTACCTAAGAAACCGATTCACCCACTACTGCTACTACTAGTATAGAAGAAGATCTATTAACACGCACGGCTACCTATAAGTTGCCTCTGACCTCTGTCTCACGACCGCAAATAGAACCTGTAGCTTCATGCCCTGACCTGAACTGAACTACTACTGGCTTAGCTGCCTAGCTACTAATAACTTGGCACCCGTCCTGCCAATATAGTAGAAAGAGTATAAGTAGGATTCCACTCAGGGCACACTTGTTAGCTACAGTTCCCATCTGTCTTGTAAAGAACTAGAACTCGAACTGCCCGCAGTTACGGGACTAGCTCCCCTGGCCGTAGCAACTACAGTGACTCTTGCTCCTGAGCTTCCAAATCCTTACTTCAGGGGATTAAGGTAGCGTTAGCTACTTACTTGTATTAGAGTAGGACAAGGCCTTTACTCTATTCCTTCCTATTTCATATCATACTTGGGAACTACTATCTCTAAGTCCGGAATAGCGGCCTTGGTTCAACTCCTAGCTCGAAACGCTGCCAACTCCTTACTTAGATTTCAGGGGGTTAAGGTAGTTTACTTGCTGGCTGATAAGTCAGGTAGCGAAGCCTAAGATTAGATGACTGATTAGATTACTAGTTTGTTTAACTGAGGTTCCCCGCCTAAGTCCCATATCTTAAAGACTATAACTCAACAGCAAGCTGCCTTTACTTGGCGTCCCATAAGAGAAGGAAGAATAGCTGGAAGCTAGAGAGTAGCTGCCTAGCTACAAACTCAAAAGCCTGGATTTGGCTAAAAGGACCTATTATTTGCATTCTCCTATTAGTCCCTATTATTCTTATTCTAAAGTACCATTGGAGCTCCTTTTCCCGACAACAGATCGGAGATCTTACTTTCTCAAGTCATACGTCTTTTGTTCAGCCAACAGTGTTCCGCTCTACTTATTATTACTTACTAGCGCCCTTCACTTCAACTCATACTACTTTACTTCCCCAAATCAAAGCTACTTGCTTATAAGAGCAAGGTGCGTAGCTGGCTTGTTAAAGCATGGAAAGGTATCCAGAAAGCACAGTAACAGCTATGAGATAGGCGCCCTCTCACCTAATACCCGCTACTAATACTAAGGATTGAAAGTAGCACAATCGGCTATAGGGCAGAACTCCAGATCTACGAATAGCCGCGGGCAAGCACCTTTAACAAGCAAGTAGCTAGCTTCCACCTTACTTAACAGCAAGGCGCGAAAGCCTTCGCCTATAGCTTCTACTTCTACTTAGCAGCCCAAATAAAGTACTCCTTTAACACACAAGTACGCTCACGCTAGTACAAAAGTAAGTAAACAACCTGATCTGCTCCTTTGCCCGTTGTTCGCATCTCGTTCTCCCTTTAGGTGGCATGAAAGCTTTGGAACAGCAGCTAGACCGCCTTGCTCTTAAAAGCAGCAAGTAAGTAAACCACCTTCTCATGTCTCCGGACCTTCTATGAACAGGGCTTTGAACTATAGCAAATAGCCCATTGGTTGAGCTTTGCTCTATGCTGGCTTAACTGTTCCTATGCCTGCTCGAACAGGAAAGCCTAACGAGCAAATAAACCGTTAGCCCGATCCACTTGTTGCCCGCTTGCTTTCGCACCTCGCTTACGCATCTACTTAGTTAGCATCCCAAATCAGCGTACCCCTGCTTCCTTTAACAGGCTAGTACACAAGCTACTAAAGCTAGTAAGCTAGTATACACGCATTTGCCCGATTGCTTTAACAGAGGCTTTACCTCCTGGTTCCCACCTGTCCTGTCCAAAACTATGGAACTCATCTGAAAAGTAGATTTGCTAGATCAGAACGTGAACTCTGAGAATAGGGGTATACAAGTTAACCACCTAGAATCGATCCATGACCGCTAAACTAAAGGAGTCCTTTACCAAGTAAGCTACGCAACCGTCTTTACCCGCCTCAACCAATCTTAGCTCGGACATGCCAACAGCCAATACTTACTCCTTTCCCTGGGACAGCTAATCAAAACTAATACGGCTTGAATCCCTTATCTTTGAGACTACCCTTAGGACTCTATAAAGTCATTTAACAGCAGATAGACACAAGTTATGACAACCCTCGCACGAGAGCCAAAAAGAAGGCTTTCATTAAGATAATTCGCCCATACAATAGAACAAGGAGAGCAATCAACGCTATGGCTACTTTAGGACAATTCCCGCCTTAGGACCCCTACTGTGACAACAGCTACTACGCATCCCAAATCAGAAAATGCTATCGACGAAACAAACCTTTATCAAGCATATCACCATGACCTGGTACAGAACCAATCTTCACTTTTCGACATCCGTAACGGATTAAGAAAAGCGTTCTAACAGCAGTTACACAGCCCCTGAATGTCTTAGATAGCTGTAAGTGAAAGAAGGGTACTAAGTAGCTGGGAATGCGGCTAGCTCAGCTAGTTTACTTACTTGTTTGTACTCCCGAAATACTACTTGAAAGTCCATATTCAACTCAAACAAGAAGCTAGCTACCTAGCTCGTTTACCCTAACTACTTAAACGAATCAATCTCCCACTTCTCCTACGAACTACCATGCTCTAACTCCAGTTTACAGAAAGCTAAGCTTGCTTGTTTCACAGACACAGACCTTTTCCCCTAACAGCCGTAGCTCCGTCTGCCGGCTCATCTGTTTACCCGAGCTTGCTTATACCGCTAGCAAGAAGCAATCCTTACCTTACTTACAGTGAAAGAAGGCTACACAGTAGGCTAAGCGAAGCGAAGCAACTAGTTTACTTGCTTGCCAGTTCTGAACAACAAGAACAGCAAGATATAATACCATTCTTAGCTAGCCTATCGTGCTATAAACCTACAGGGAACTACAGCCAGATAGAAGACATTCTTTTATATCCCTCTCTTGTTAGTAGCTCCTCTTTCTAGGGTTCTAATGGTCGTAGATCACCTTCTTGTGAGTATGTTTAAGAATTCCTTCCCTCCCTTTGAGTTCTCTAGGGTAAGGTCCTCTTGAATGGATTACTAGTTCCTTCCTTCCCAATCAATGCTAACTCTATCTTCCTCTCTTATGGCTTAGGAGATTGCCTCAGCTATTTCATTCCAGAAAGAACCGTAGTTACATACAGCTCTCCAAAGAGAAAGAGCTACCCGCTAATCTATTCTTATCCTTCCTTCGCTTTACTCTCCCTTATGAACCCTTGGAAGAACTCAAAAGAAAGAAAGAACTCACTAGAAAGGAAGCTGAGAAACCTTACTCAACTACCAGGCAAGGAAATGAAGCTACATCCTAACAGCAGGAAAGAGATTCTATTACCAGTAATCGTCTAGCTACAAGGTCTTCCATCTGCGCCTTCGCTTGATGGATTTATGAGTCTTTACGAACTAACTCACCGAGGGATTGAACTTCCATCGTAGTAACCGTAGTTGGGTTCCGAAAGAAGGAAATACCATTATAGTAGGTAGCTAGGAACATCAATAGGGAAAGCAAGAAGCCTTAGAGAGCTTCCAGGCAAGGAAAGGACAGGAACTATAACATATCGGACTAGGTATTGGATATCACATATCTGCTACCCTATAATCAAGTTAGCATTCCTCACCTTTCCCGAACCGTATCTACCTTAGTAGGCCTGTCATGTCCCTTTCCCAATCCAACACTGAGGGAGCTCAAAAACACATTTTTTTAGTGGGCCTTGTATATGCCCTCCATGTTCATTCCTTTTCATCTTGCAGCACCTCAGTGATGTTCTTGGGCTTCTTCAGTTGCCCGCTATATAGTTTCATTCTCAGGCGACTAGTTTCCCCAGTCAAGACCTGAGGCTCTGGCCCTAACTTGGGGAATCTTTCCCAGATCCACAGTTGCAGAAGCCAAGTGGGAATCCAGACATGTTGGGCCTCGCTGCTAACTACCTGGGACTAGTCCTTCGCCCGCCTACTCAACTCATTGAGCCCGTGATAGAGCTTTGCAACCACGGCAGCTGCCAAAGAAAGATTCTCCCTTAAGCTTAAGGCCATCCTGATCGCCGGACCCCATACTGAAGCAGGAACCCGCTGCTTAGGACCCGAGGGGAGAACAGTCCTTTGCAGCCAGTAACAAAGAAACCCTACCTTGATGAGTTCACGGTTGTTGCAGCTCTGAGTGAAGTGCTTTAGCCAAGCTTGGGTATAAATTTGCCTGTCAACCCCTTTTTTGGAGATCTTTTCCTTTGAAATTGCCAATCTCCGCCTCTCCTTCAAAGCCATTTCTTCCGGGGTCAAGTTTCTGTGGATGGGCCGCCCAGAAATTAGAAAGTTGCCCAAAACATGAGCATCTTCTATTGTGACCGGTGTTTCCCCGAAGTCCAGAACTCAAGTGTTCGTCTCCTCGCACCAGAAGCCTACCATGGCATCTATTGAGGCCTGCCAAACTGACAAGTCCAGCATAGAGTTCTTGATTGCGTCCAGAATCTCCAACTTGATGCACAAATCTCTGAAACCCTGGACCTTCAACATGCCGGAAACAAACCTCCTCCAGTCGTCATTCTCACTACCGGACTGATTCTCGCTCCTGCCTCCACATTTGAAGGCGAGATTCGACATAGCGGCTGGATTTGTGGCTTTGAGATCTGAAAGCTTACTTAGAATAGAAGGGCTCCGCATTCGGCAGGACTCTCTGCATAAGTTCTAAGCCCCCCCCTCCCACTTAATAGGCCAAGTCAAGGCATCAAGCACCCAGAGTCCGTCTACATTGGCCACGGGGCAGATGTATGGACGAACCTGTTCAGAATCAGATCCGGAGGCCATGATGACTACAGAGGCATAGCACAGGTTGTGGGGGAGGAAAAGAGTGGAGCAGTTAGGGTTTGTCGGTCACACAGGGAAGGACTAGTATGCAAGGTGAAAGAGTCAAGTGGCAAAAAAAATGGCCATAGTGTTGCAACTTTGGAGGACTTCGCACGTGCTGACAGGAGCCCTAAGTCATAATGTTGAATGTACAACGGTGACTTTTGAATGTTTAATGCCGCTTTTTCACCCGAAACAAGTGACGTTTCAGTTACAGTGATGCCGTGTTGTGCGAAGTATTTATATATATTACCGGGCATGATAGCTACTCTTACCGAGTTCCCTTCTCTTACCGACCAGTGTTTTCTTTGCAGAGGAAAAGACATGAAAGAGCTCAGTCAAGGAAATGAATAAACATTTTCATTGAGATTTTTGGATAAATGACAGTGGGAAAGCCAGTTACAGTACAGAAGAGAATGATCCCAGTTCCTCTTTCAGGGATTGTCAAAGTACATGTCAAGCTTCAGCCGTCGAGTGGAGGTTGGAGACTCCATACTGAAGTTCGATCAGAGCCACCTCAGTGGTTATATCAGCCAGTTCTTTCTGTTGAGAAGCTAAGGCCGTCTTCACTTTGTTTAATTCATTTCTTTTTCTATCTTCCGCTTTATCCGTGCAAGCTGAGTGACCGACGTGGACAACTTAGCCCTTTTGCCTTCTTTCTCGGCGAGTTCGGGCCCAACTTCTTCGATGGCTCTTTGCAGGGGGCTGTATTTCTCCTCTGCCTGTTTCAGCAGCTCTTCAAAGTCCTCTGTCAGTTGCATCAAGACGGCCCTCAAGTGGTCTGCGCTGAAACCAGCCTCAGTCAGTGCTGTCACCGCCCCTACACATTCATTCTATGTCTGGGCACTGAAAGGGGGGTGACTGCCATGATCTTCCGAGTATAGCGCATGTACAGCTGCCAGAATTTTCGCTTCTGAAACTGCAAATCTTTCTTATCCACGACTCTCTCCTGGAGTATCACCTTTCAGTGAGGCGCCTGGTAAACGGCGTCGAAGTACTCGGGGTAGAGCTTGTGGAGGACCTCTCTGTATGGATCATCTTGGTCACAAAGAGATATGACTTCTCCCCGGAGACTCTCTTCTCTAGACTCGCACTGTGCCCCTTAAGAAGCCTCACCATTATTTTCACTATCTTTTCCCTCCCTTTTCAGTCTCTTCTGAGTTATCTCTCTACTCTTTTCCATAAGTGCAGTCCATTCTTCCAAGTGTTCTGAGTTCGCACTTGTAGTCTCTGCTTGCTTCCCCAGTTCACTACCACCCCTCAAGCCAGTCACAGCTTTTCTTTTCCCTGGCTGGGGACATTCCACCAAGGAGGTTTTCCCCCCTTTCTCTCTATAGTGCCTCTGTGCTTGACTTCTCTCCCCATCACCTGAGTCTCTGGGTACTGTAACAGCCAGACTTTTGGGCTTGCTGGCTATTTGCTTCACACGACGACCAGAGGATGATTCCCGTAATATAGTAACTTGCTCTGAAGCAATGTTGCCTGCACTTGAGGTAGCAGTTGTTGTGTGACATTCCCGGATTGTTACTGGTCTACTGCCGCCGATAGAAGTTTTTGAAATCTGGCCCCTCTCGGGAGCCGTTGATACTGTGCCCTATGTGAGTAAGTTGGTGCCCGTAGCTGATGAAGGCGCCCTGCCTATCCTGGCTCTAGTGACACGATTGGGTTCTCGGCTTATTGTATTTAAAGTGATTCGTGTATGGCTGTGCGCTCCCTGTTGAAGCTGACCCACCAGTGCCCATATTGAGCCGAGCTCAGTCCTCTCCTGCGCATTCTTTATGGGAGTAGGGGCTTTCAAATAGAGAGTTGCTGGAAAAGGACCTCTGTCATCGATTGAACTGCCGCATTACTCCCCCTCTTTAGTAAGTTGTTGGGATGTCTTGATCGAAACCGAACTTCAGTGCCACCCAGCTCTGATTCTATGCAGCAGTTGGGAAGACCAGTTTATACTTCTCGAATTCCATTTCTTCCTGCCGCACCCCAATTCTTTCCCAGCAGTCGAAGATTGATATGAGATCTTGAACCCAGGGGGCTCCTATGTTCATGAACATCTTAGAATCAGTGTACGCTTGAACAAAGAACAATTTCTCCCTTACAAATCGTACCAGACACGTTGATTGAGTGAGAAAAGCTACCTCTCGGACTGATCTCTCCATCTCACCAAGGGTTCGACTACGGAACGGAACATGCCTACCCGACTTATAAAATAAGCCCATGGGCCCGAGCCTATTACCTTGGACTATTGACTGAAAGAGCAGGCAGATAGTGAGCTTTAATCAGTCCCTCTCTCGCTAAGTCTAGTCGACTGTCAGTTCACTTCCCCCGCTCGTCATGATCAATCGGACTGAAAGTTGGCTTCACCTCCAGAGCCCCACTTTTGGGATAGAGACTAATCTGTTATCTTTCAAGCAGCTCTCACATTCAGATTGAGTTCAGGTCATCAACCAGTCGAGCATCTCTACACTGCACCCTCACTATATGATATTATCACAAGAAAACTAGGTCAATAGAAGGGAAATAGATAGGTTCACGATCCTTATTTAGGAATAGCGCAGGATAACTAAATAAAGGAATTAAAAGCGGGCTTCCATCCCTTTGACTATCCGTACTATCTTGTTAGAACCTTCCTACTAGGATAGGAATGCCAACTACTAACTAACTAGCTCATATTGGATAGGAAAAGCATCAATCCTTAAAGAGATACCAGCGGGGTAAGGAGGGGAATGGCCAATCATAAGAGCGGGAAAGACATTCTATACTTCCTACGCTCTTCCCCTAGCAGCCAGAAAGGCAAGGTTTAAGAATTCCTAACATCAGGAATTAGCACATATGCATATTTGAACATTCATTCTAATAATTCCTTCATTCTTATTCTTATTCTTATGCACATTCATTCTAGAAAAAGGGAACTTCAGCAAGATAGAATACCATTCTTATCCCGCCCTCCAGCCCTAGTGAGTGAGCAAAGCAAGCTATACCTGATACCGAGCAAGGAAACTTACCCTGCCACATTGATCATGGAAGTAGCGGATTGAAATGATAGTGGCAAGGAAGAGACCAAGCAAGAGGCATTCCGTTCTATACTTGTGAGAATCCTTGTTCCACATTCCTCTACAGGAACAAGAGCAGATCGAGCTGACAAAGAGAAGGGTTTGGCTGTTGCTATCGAGACATGAAACTTTGATCGAGATGGAGATGCTCCTGTGTCAGTTACTAGTCCACATGTACCAAACGAAGGACAGTTTCCAAATCAGATTGAAAGTGGAGAGGTAGCAGATCAAGGTTGGACGGATACGGGAATGCCAAAGAAGAGATGGTTGCCTGGGATGGACATCTCACTCGAAAGAAGCACGAGCGGACAGCTTCTTCCAGCTAAACAACGAGTAAGGAAGAGCTAGTCTTTCAAGGAAACACAAGACACAGTGCAGTTGCATCGATTAACCTCTTTGGGTTAGGGAACGGTAACAGATTCCTAGTCTGATAGAGTCTATTGCGCGCGTGAGAGCTTTCTATGCTTAGCGCTAGGAGTGGCACTTGCCTTGCCTTCGTTAGGAGAGGGGTGAACGGAGGAAAGAAGAGTTGTACCGAAGACTTTCTATTAGCATACAATACAGTGCAGTCCCGCGCTTTGGCTTAGTCACCATCTCTTATAGCTTCAGTTAGGAGTTAAGTTGAATTGTGAGTGTGAGTTCATCTTAGCACACAACAGGCCGTCAAGAATGCAGTTAGCGGTCATCGATGAACCGAGTCGGGTCGATTCAAAGAGGGAGGCTAGTCAAGTCAAGCAAGAGCGCGGGAAGGCAGGCAATAAAGCGAGAAGGAAGCAATCGCGCGCAGAGCACTCAAGCAAGGGTGCTGTAGAGAACAGAGGAGATAGAGCACAGCGCTCAGAAAGAGGCTAAGCGAGTTGCTACTGGTTTTGAGGTCATCGATGAACCGAGCCAGTTCTCGCTCCACCTTTTCGGCTTAGTCACTCTCTCGTCGTTCCTGAGAGCGGATGTCAGGATTGAACAAGAAGAGTTGCTACGTGTAACATAAATAAGACTTTGAACCAGGGCTTCCTCTAACAAGAGAAGAAGCCGTTAGCAGTCCAGGTTAGGGTTTCGGTTTAATACCAATCTCCCTATTCTGATAGCAGAGTAGTGTTAAAACCAATAAGATAAGTATGGGCGATGACCTAGTCTTTCAACACAGTCAACATCCTCGGTTTAGCAGTCAAGTGACCAGTTCAGTCATAGGTATTCGTTCTTTGAGTCGGTTTAGTTACAATCTCAGTCCACGGTGCATCCCGAGCACCATTAGTCTCACTATCTTTTCCCTTTCCTTTCATCTCTCTTCTAGAGCAAGATGGGGGATGGATGGGAGGAAATTTGCTTCTTCGCTAACCGCTCTCTCTTCGCGCTCTTTATAATCTCTGCTCTCTTCGTCCTCGGGGACTCTTCCGTTAACTGCGGCGACAATACGTTCTTGTACCCGATTCTCAGAGGAATCTCGTCGTCTTACCTCTGGAATGCCGTCGATCGGAGCCTCATTCCTGATCTCCTCGGTAAGCTTTTCTTCTCTCTCTGGGTTCCGTTTCTTTGATTTTCTCTGCTTTTGAAATGGATGGGTTCTTTGGATCTTCCCGATCGGCGGGACCGAGTCCGGTGATGGATGGAAAGAAGTCAATTTAAAGCACTAATTCTGTTCTTTGATCGGAGGTCTCATAGATCTTCTTCAGTGCCTTCTCACTTAATGCTAACCGAGCAATAGCGCTCATCAGGGTGGTTTGCTCGGGTTAGCCAAGAAAGCCTTAGCGCGCAAAGGCAAAGGCATAGAGCTCAAACACAGGCTTAATAACAGATTCAAAGAGTGTAGTTAGCGGTCCTCGCTCCGGGGATTCGGCTTAGTAACCATCTCCGTCCACCTTTTCGGCTTAGGTTACTCAGTCAACAGACTCGGCTTAGGTAGCTTGCTCCCTGCCCTATGGTTTAAGAAGAGCTTATAAAAGGAGTTGGTGTTAAACACCGATAAGAATTCATTCTAACTAGTAGCTACTCATTACACACAAGAAACAGTTACGGTTTCAGTTCAGTCTACGGTCTCCCCACCGGCAGTCGGATATCAATAATCACTTACCCTGCGTTAGTAGAGTGAGGAGTGAACGGACTCAAATACAGTTGTCAGGAGGGGCTCCGGCTTAGACATTAGGCATGAGAATCGGCCAATGCATTCACTCACATCCGTTGATTGCGGTGCGCCATACACCAAGCTTGTTTCAGAGCGGATGTCAGGAGTGGAAAGGAAGAGTTGTACCGAGGACTTAGTCAAGCAGTTACGGTAGCAGTCCTCTTTGTAATCTTACAAGACAGCTTTCGAAGCAAGCTAGCCAAGCAAGGACAACAGATGGTGCAGCGAGAGCAGCAAGGGGTGTTGGGTAGTTCAATAAGAGTAGTAAGGTCAGGAATCCCGGTCTTTGAATGGATCAGCTAGCAGTAGTTGTAATAGCCACGCCAGTCAGTGAAAAGCATGAAAGCAGCGGCCTTATTAGATGTGGGGCTTCTAGCTCTCGTAGTCAGAGTAGCAATAGCAAGCGGTAGCCGTATCAGCCCAGCTTGTAATAGATAAAGGCAGCTGTAGCCCCGGTCAGGTAGTTAGGGAATGAGCAGTAGTCCAAGCGATAAGGTGAGGTAAGAAAGCAGGTCAGACAGTAAGCATAGGCGAGCAAGCAGTGATCTCGGGTAAAGTAGTCAGAAGAGTTCGCTAAGAAGACAGGTCAAACTTTTCATTGACTAGCTAGCAGGAAGCGATAGTCCGGTAAAAGCAATAAGAGCATTGAGGCCATAATACCGGTGTTTTCATTGGTCAGCAAGAGTAGGTCCGCCGATAAGGCCAAGGTAAGAAAGAGTTAGGTAGGAAAGAGTACAGCAGAAAGCAGCATGGGCAAAGATTGAGCCATAGGTAGTAGCCTGAACAGCCTTATTGAAGTAGAGGGAAGCAGAGTAATCTGGCAAGAAGACAGACTTGTCATTAACCTTAAGGAGTGGTGCAGTAGTCGTAGTAGTTCAACCACCAGTAAGGACAGTGAGGTTTTTATCCCTATTATTCGCTTTTAGTGATCCAGTAGCTGGAAAGCTAGCAGCAGTCTCAACTAGAGCAGTTAGAACTCTTAGCCAAGCATGCGTCCCAACGGATACCAACAAGTGGAGTTAATGCTATATCTCATCCTTTCCTTAGTAGGGTTTATCCCTAAACAAGATACCGATTCAAGCTCATTTAGGGCGAGTGTCACGATGAAGGGATTCCTCGAAAGAAGCACGAGCTGAGCATCTGAAAGCAGTCACGCTTTGGGATGGGAGTAGTTGGGAGTTGGTGCGATTAGTTGCTTTTAGTTTCGAGTGAGGGAGTGGAGTTCAGGGATCCCTTTAAAGAAGCCCTCGGTATGGGGGGAGAAAAAAAAAAAAGGGGTATGTTAGTCAAATAGAGGGGTCTCACGGGGGCGTAGTCCACGGCTTTAGCCTTAAGCTAGTAAGGGCTGTAGTTCTTGTATTGGGCGAACCAAAGCGTTAAATAGCGCCGTTTAGTGGCGTGCAGGGAGTAGTCGTCTTGTTGCTGGTAGGTGCGACTATTTTAGTTGACAACAATACACTTATCTATTTTTTAAAGTATGTGTGAGTCAAGATTTTCCTTAGTGATCCGAAGGAGCAATTGGAGTTACTGCAGACTGGCTTCCTCCCATATACCCCCGCTGACTGTGCTTGCTTATGCTTGCTTGGAGTACGCTTGACTTTGTCTGGGTTCGTCTAGCTTTGCATTGCTTGCCTTGGACTCACTTTGCCCAGCTTTGCATCCCCCCCGAAAAAGCTCCTTTCACCCTGGTCCCATTCCTTTCATTTACTGAGCCATTTTTATAAATGTTAATACTTTCTCGGTATATGAGATAGAAAGTGTGTCGGTTTCAAATGTCCTTCTCGAGTTCAATCTTGTTTTAATTCAATTGCTGCTAAGCGCTATATTCGCATGACTGAATCGAATTGCGAATGCTTTCTCAGGAGTGAGATCTTGTTTTAATCATTTTGCCACTATATGAGAATGAAATGAGTTACGCGCGAAAGCCGTATAGCGTTAGCGCTGCCGTTGAGCCAGCCTTATGAGAGACAGAGACGGGGCCTGCCCTTTAATCCATTGCTTCCTGAATGGAATGCTTGTCACTCCTAGCTTCGAGTAGCCCGCCCTGCCCGCTCCGAGTCGTGTAATCCCTTCTTTCTTTGAGCTGCTCTTCCGTCAGCCTACTTTTAGGGAAGCTATGGCAGAGGGTAGGACAGGTCTTGTTGAGTGAACTGCCAGCCATGAAAGACCATATGGAATTAAGGCAAGGTCAGCCCACTGTTCGGGTAGTTACCTGCCCTCCTGATCTCTCAATGACCAATGATAGCAGCTAGCCAGGGGGGAAGAAGGAGAGTGGGCAAGTAGTCGTCTACGGAAGGAGAGGAACGGGAAGGTACTGATAAGGATAGGAAGCGGCGAGTTGGACAAGCAGCCAGCATATGGAGAGACATGGCCTGCTAGACCTAACAGCGACTAAGCTTATTGATTCTGTCTTTACGTCAGGCACGAAAGCCGTAGCTTGTTTTCTTGCTTAATCGAGATTGGGTTCTAGTTCCGGTGAAGGTCAGCGCTTGCCTTTGATCAGTAATGGCGGGCTGTTGACTCAGTGAAGAGGGTTGCAAACCAGTTCAAGTCGAGGCTGATTGCTAGGTTCCTAAAGGCTGCTTGTTCTTGGCCGTAGTAGTTTTATTTCTTCATCGATATTGGCTTGGCAGGGTAAGAGCTGCCCTTTCCTCTCTTCCATCCGGTCGGTGAGCAGGTGGGAAACATGAAACAATTCATCTCTTGAATGGCTTATAGGGCGCTTATCTGTTGCTTGCTTTTAGTAGGGGCGGAGGTCAGCCCAGGAGCTAATAGGTATCTTGAACTGTCACGCTTAGATTGGCTCCGTCAATTGGATACCTGTTTTTGCGGGAAGCGGTGGCTAAGCTGCACCCGTCAGTTGAAACAAGACAAGTATGGAGGTTGCCAAGCAGAGGATTGAATGAATTGAGATGCAGATAGAATAGATGGTAGGGTTCCTCGCCTAGCACCGAAAGAGAAGGCGTTGTTCTGCAGGGTACGGCCCTGGACAGTGGAGAAATAGAATAAGATGGAGCCTACCTGCTTGGTTCGGACGAAGTAGATAGATCAAAGGAATAGAATCCAGGTGGTTCTTATGCCACTTTTGATGGTCTCGGTTCGGACGAGATACATGGAAAACCATTAGATCGATAGCCGGGGTGTGGACTTGTCAATTATTGGTGTACCCTACCTTAATCTTAGAATCTAGAAATGCTACCCCTATGATATAAGCGCTCCACGTCAACCTTAGTTACAACAGCGGAATTGACCTAAATAAAGAATTCTCCCTACCTTGTAGGTATAATGTACGGAAACTCCTCTACCTTTCTTCTTATGCTATCCCATACCGTCGCGATAACTCTCCCCTCATCCAGCTTTGGGAGTATTTCGTACTCTGCCTCCTGCTTCGTCCCTTTGCCGGTGGACAGTACAATAAAAGGCATAAGATGGTGCACGTGATATACCAAGTGTTCTGCTTGCTCCATCTGTTCGCGGTCAAAAATACAAAGCTCGGCGAGGTGCCCACACTTCGCCATAATCTCTTCAAGTTGCGATAAATTTTGATCTTGTACAAATAGGATTCTAAATACTCGAGAAAGTAGTTTGACGAGAAGTTCTTTTTGTTCGTTCGGAAGCTCAAAAAAATGATATATGTGTATACCTTCTAGTGGGCGTCCATACACCATACAAGAAGCTATCCAGTCCAAGAGTACATAGAGTTCGCCAAGCTCCCCTTTGCGATATTCAGCAGGTTGCCCCTGTTGTTCTAAATATTCACAAAATATCTCCCCGAGGGTTGATGGGTTATTAAACGAAGATCTTGTGTCAACACAATACTGTCGGGTCCATATAAAAGAATACATTTTTAAAACCGAAGACGAATGACGTTGGTGGGAAACTGTTGAGAAATAAGAAACTATTATGGTTGATGCTCCCATGTTCGTCTTATTATCTCGTTCACATTTGCCTCTAAAGGCCTACTTCTGCTCCTCCTTCTCCTCCTGAATCATGAATCATCGTTGGTCCTTCTTTCTCTTGCTGGTAAAGATGGTAGATTGCAGCTGTCAGCTACCTCTGCCTGGCTGCTGCTTGCTCGACCATCTCTCTCTATAATATGATAATTTTCTATTTGAATCCTGAATCCCACCCATTCTAATCCAAGAGAAGCATTGGAGAAGACTGCCTCTCTTCTTCCGGACTATTCTGTGACATCACAAGACAAGTCTATAACAGAAGAAAGATTGGTCCGCTATCTCCCTATGGCTTTCTAAGAAGCTAGACCCAATAACCAATAATCAGCCCTTAGGTGCAGATGCTGCCATCTCTGCTGACGAATTTATCTTTGCCTCTGCTATCGGATACATATGGCCCGCTGATCAAATGTTCGACTGAAACAGGATATGCTATCAGTGGAGCTGGTTCTGCTTCAACAAAAGGATCTGCAATTGGTGGTGCTGATAGCCATGATGCTAGGTAGCCGTGATCCACCAGCTCTTGCTTATGTCGGTCCCCCATAGTTGCAGCTTTCAATCAGAAGTAGACCCTAGAAAAGGATGGTGGCTACTATCGCAATGGCGGTCTGGAAGATCTATAAATGGGTAATTCCGACCTCTTCCACTACATCTTTAGTAGCCCCCAGAATTGAGAAAATGACTACTCTATCCACGCCACGCTCTTTCGTAGGTCGAGAAAGCGCCGCGTCCATAGGTAGAGAAAGCTACCCTAGGTAGTGGTTACCCCCGGTAGGTAGTAGTTTGTTTATCCAGTAGTACCAGTACCCTTTAAGCCAGACATCTTCTTGCATCTGAACCGGAAGCGGAAGTGGAAAGAACAGAGGTTCTTTCCCTTTCGTCAAGTAGGACCCAAAGCTAGTGTTTTTTTTTTTCGGTAGTTGTAGCGGCGATGGAAGTCACACCAGTGCTGATCCAGTTGTTTATTACCACAAGCGTCATGCAGTTACGAAAAGTGATCGTGATTCCGTTCCGGATGTCCCTT